>WURS02060481.1:0-10693 GCA_011762765.2 Rhinocypha anisoptera | reverse complement strand
AACCCCTAATCACGGCGTGAGCACTCGCTTCTTGATCCGCCCCACCTGTGACTCGCCCTACCTGTAATGCCTCAGTAGTCCCGTGCCTCGAATCTCCTCGGTTCTGCCGCCCCAATCAAATCCAGCCGCGAAGGAACCCCACGCAACGAGAAATCATCTTCGTTCCCCCTCGTACTTGGGACACACCGCTCTCAAAAATCCGGATTGGTCAAGGGATCTGAATCTTGGCTTATTTTCCACCGATTTGATTCATCAAGAGGAAGCAAAGGTGGGTTCGCTCCTGAAATGACGGAAGCTGGGAGATAGTAATTCCCGATTCTAGCCTCCTGATTCTGCTGCCCGTGAGTGCATTCCGCAGAAAATATAAACCGAACCAGAAAAAATTGGCACTCATGCGTCATTACCATCATGAAGTACCGATAAAAGAAAGGTTTTTGAATGGCCCTCAAAACAAAGCCGAGGTCCTATAAAGACTTGAGTTCATGAGGTACACTTTAACTCTCTCTTATGCCTTCTAACTCCCAAAACTGTCGAAAATTTCCTTGCCCTTTCATTTTTCTCCCTTCCTTCTGGGATTTAATATTACAATTCTAAATTCAACTGTCGAAAGAAGCAGCCATGCTAAGACTTTTTCTCTCGTTACTGAACTGAAAAAACGTAGCGTTATATGAGATGGCTAACTGCAAGTTACTATTCATTCATAACGTTCCCTAATATTGTACCTAAGCAAAGCTGTTAAGGTAGACGTAGACTAGAAAAGGCACTAGTTACTGAATAGTACTACACAACGGGTCGAAAAATATACATATATTCGAGAATCATAACCACAAAAACACAGGCAAATATTATTTTCCAAAAACTGAATGCCCAAAAACACCGCCACGCTGAATGAGGTATATTTTCAGAACTGACCAAAATTCAGCCGAGGGAATGAAATGGAAATGCCCAGGGTGTATTGATAAAATTTCACGCAGAACAGAGGCGGATCAAGGAGATAAATGAATGATATATTTTTACGCACGATCGCTGGTGAGCAAAGTGGGTTGAGAAAACCCTAATAACTCGGCCATTAAAGTTTTCATTGCTTACTCGATTAAATTTTTGGGGAGGCTGATTTGATTGGGAGTGACGGTTTATGGAATCGCTTCCATCTCCGTTCCCAGTCGCCGCCAATTCTCTCTCCCGTGTCGTTTCTTTTCCTTTCCCCCTGCCGCCCATTCCATCCGCTTCGGCTTCGTTCGTTCCCGCCGTTCGGAGTCTGCATCTCCCGTTAATTGATCAGTGCGCAGCATCATAATTGATATTTATTTTCACGTAACCCATTTGAGCACAAATGCGATGATGTACGACCGAAAAGATTTTTTTTCTTCGTATCGATCCCTAAAACCCTACAGCTTAATCCTACGGGTTGAAGTTGTCTTTGCAGCCATTTGTATCTCCCAATTCTCATGCCTTTGGCCTTGTCTAAGGTAAATGAAAGGCTTTTTTTTCCCACGAAGAGAGTTGTTCCAATGAGCTAAATTCCCGTAAACCACTCACCTCGTATTCCTGTCCAAAGAGTATTTACTTCTTCTAAAGGACTGAGGCGCCAATTTTTTATTTTGAAAATTCAAAATCATCATTAGTACTTCAATCCGAAGATTGGTTGACTGCAGCCCTCCATCCTTTCCTATCTAGTGCTAGCCCTCTTACTCCTTGGTAGGTCTTCCTTCTAACATCTCTAATAATTAGCCCTATATATTTGTCCCTCGGTCTTCCTCCAGGGACTCTCCCCTCTATTTTTCCTTCTATTATATTGCTCTCGAACCCATTATGCCTCAAGAGTGTGTCCTATCCACCTTATTCTTCTTTTTCTATTCGTATCCTGAACTGATTTTTCTTTTTCTTGTGGACTTCCTCGTTCCTAAACGTATCCGTCCACGTGATCAACAGCATCCTCCTTCAGAAGCACGTTTCACGGTCTTTTATTCTTCCCTGGTATACTTTTCCGATAGTTTATATCTTTGATCCATGAAGTGCCAAGCTCCATACGAAAGTTTTCACATATTGCTTCCATGTTTGGAGTGATACCTTCCTTGAATATGGCTGTGGTCTTTTTTCCATGATTGTATTCTTAGACTGAGCTTGATATCCGAAGATTTCATTCTGCTTCCAAAGAATATGAAGGTTCCTACTTGCTCAAATTTCTCTCCTTGTAGCGAGGAGTCAAGTATCTTTTTAGTTAACTGCCGAGAAATGCGAAGGATTTCACTTATGTATTCTAATTACACTCCCGGCAAGTACGAATAATTAAAGAAGAATGTTGCGCCGGAACAGGTTTATTGCGCTTACTTTCCTTGTAATATTATATTCAAATTTTTTATTTTAATCATATTAATGCGTTTCATTACCTATGATTGCACTGAAATGTACACTAATAGGATTTTTCGACTGACATATCACAGATTATTTTAGTTTTAAGAAGAATTGAATCTAATATTCAAAATTACCTTCCAGAAGGAGCTGTTAGACAATGTTTTTGTCTGCAGAGGTCTTTGCTTATTATCCTTTGGTTATTTTATAGGAGTCAATAAGCCATTTATTATTTTGTGACAGGCACTGGAAGGTGTCTTATAGTCAAACAGTTGTAGCGGTTGTGACAAGCTAGTGCGCGAGCTTTCGCGAGAGTAAATAATAAATAATATTTCAAGACGCTGTGTGCTATTCTGGAGCTCATCATTCCAACCCTCTCGTCGGCTATTCCTAATTGAGAACCGTCAATGTAATATATCACCATTTGTGTGCCAAAGTTTGTCCGGAGTCATACTGCCATAACCGCCAAATTCTTCTAACTACGATCTTCCTCATATATGAAGACATGTCAAGAATTAATTTTGAGGTTCAACAAGTCTTTTTATAGGCCTCTTTTTTTTGATTCCATGCAAGAAAAGTCAAATTTCTTTTCTTGATTCCGGTTCCTTGAGGCGGTACATTAGATGATTGATTATTGGTTGATTCTTTGAAAATTCTTCAGATACTACCTCCAAATTGTTTCAAGAGTACTTAGCGAGTTTAAAAGAATTAAAATCGATTTGCTGTCAAAATGCACGCCGTCAAAGTGACTAGCTCTGTAAAATTCATATGGAATGTATACCATAAAATAAATTATATGGGAAAAATCCTGATTGAAATACATTTTAATCCATCAGAGTACATTTTAGGAAAACCTTTTTTTCACCAAGCAAACATATTTCCGCCTCCAAGAGCAAAGCTGATATGGGATTAGTAGTAGGCTTAAGATCCCCGTGATAATTATAAATAAACAAGATAGGAATCTTCCTCTATGCTTGTTTAAAATTTGTCGCGGACTTATTCTTTCACAAACCTTATTAAGATCAGTCCCCAGATCGTTATTTTAAAGCATTGACAAATCTCGTTTTTAAATCGTAAAGGAAGGGGAATATATGCCGTTCCTGCCACCGAGAAACAAGTTGTAGGAAAGGCAGGGTAAAAAAATAATCGAAGAATAGGTGGCATCTTCATTGACAAAGTATAAAGAAAGCTCTCATTGAGAAGAAATACAACACCTCAAGAAACTAAGTTGATTCGATGGCAGGTTCGATTCGAGCCACACTCGATTCTGCGTTTCCGCAGGCTTTGCATCGGAGATCCCTGGAAGAGAACGTAGGGCAGCCCAAATAGTTGGACACTATTCCCATCTCTCTCGCTGCAGTTCACTTCGCCGTGTGTTGGCGACAGCGCGCGAAAACCAACGTTCGCTGAAATTCATTCGTTCACTGCTGCATAGTGCGAGCAGTTATTAAAAGAACATGTTAAAATCATTTCTCGTGAACACATTAAAAGCACTTATTCTAAATCCATGTCACTGGTTGGCTTAATTTCCCGTAATGGAGAAGTGTCTACTTTGCAAGCTCTCCGAACCTTTTTCTTCGCCCTGTGTTTGCCCCCCCATACTTGATCCCAAATTGTTGGGCCTCTGATCCACTCCCACTTCTCTCTCAAACTTCTTCTCGATCGCCCGTCGAAGAATTTCTTTCTATCTTGTCATTCGCCACCGTCATTTACACTTTCGTAACTTCTCCCTAGATGGGTCTTCTCTCTCGGCATAACCCTCCCTTACTGCTCGCCGTGCCTTAAACGATTTGAAATTCTTCATAGAAGCCTTCAATATAGTTCCTATAGGTCATCTGAACTTCTTTCCCTATTCCCTCTTCGAGTCCCTTGGAGCACTAAAAGGAGGTTGAATGACCTCTTTCACTGTATCACCCCTCGCCTCTCAATCACAAAACGTTCATTAATTTTCAGACTTCCATCAAACTGCAATAAACTGATAAAACGCCTCCCTGACTTTGACCCGTTCCTAACACCTCTTTCCTTCCTTTCATCCCTGCCTTCCTTATCTTTCTCTACCCTAATTTTCCTTGTGACTGCTAGTATATTTGTATATTTTTTCACTGTATGCTGTAAGTGGTGCTCTTAACTGTTATCAGTTAAGAGCACCACCAGTATTTATTGTTACTATTTTATTTTTCCTTTGTTATATATTCAATATAATTGGCGTTGTGCTGTCTTTGAACGAAATAAAAAATAAATAAATTGAAATCAAGTGTAACAGTCCCCCATTTGTTTCCCTTCTTCTGCGGTGGGAAAAACGGGGCCTGTCGATGGGATCGAGTCGCCGCAAAGCCACGCGAAATAACTTGTGAGCGAGAAAGCGCATCTTTAATGAGGCAGTTAAAAAGGTGCACTAAAAAAGGTGGAGGGGCGATAGCGGTGGGAAACTCACACTGTGAAGTGGTAGATGAAGCACTTCCAGCCGGTCGGTCTCTCCAGGAAGTTGTATACTTGGCCCTGGAAGGTGGCGTGGCCGGCCCGGCGATGGTCCTTCATCAGGTACCGAGCCTCCCACAGGGTCCTCTCCTGGATTAGGCTCCTAGGGTCGAGCCCTGAAAGGGGGAAGGAGTGGGAGAATGAGTTGGCATTCGACCAACCACTCACAATTCATGAATTCAAGATGGGACCTAATAAAAAAATTAAGCTATTACATATTCTTTTCTCGTCATATATACATATGCCAAAAAAAGTGTTCCATTTGAAAGTCGATTTGATGGGCGAGGGTAAACATTACTGCCGGTCTCGGTGGCGGCGGCGTAACTGCCGCGTCTGCCAATCGGGATGTCGCGGGTTTGAATCCCGACTATGTGACTTTTTCATTCTCAACCTAGGATATGGATAAGTGTGTGTTCCGTCCTTATTATGAAAATGTTGTTATACTATTCTATATTATCAGGCGTTTATATTGTTGTTATACTGTCCACCGTACGTAATTGGCCGCTAAGTGCTGAGTGTGGGCAATTGCCAAAAAATAAATAAATTATCGAATTAAACCCGGGTATGAAACGGGGTGTAAAGATCCACACGTTGAGTTTGCAACGTCAGAATTATTCGTACCATTCTCCTCCTCGGGAGTAAACCAACAAAACGCCGCACACTTCCAAATTTACGTCTTTATTCTCTCATTTCTCACTTCACAATCCCCCCCACTTCTCACTCAACAATCCCCGATATTCCTCCACACAACAATCCCCGCTCTTCCCCTTACACAAACACCTAACAAAAACTTTACAACAATCAACCATCCAAAATTCTACTCCACATCAACAACTATGAAACAAATGGCCAGTACACAACATCAAAACAATAGACCAGCAATAGGCCAGATGTTACAAGTTCAATAAGGGGAGGATAAGTAACCTTCGCCTGTACTCTCCAAGGAAAATCCATTTGAGGCAGGAGATGGCTCACACTGGGAATTGTTGAGGTGATATTAATGAGAGGTTAGGAATCGACCAATTAGCAAGCTAATTCATGTATTGACCACACATTAACAAAATTAAATTTAAATGGACGAAAATATTTATGCTTAAATAATCACTTCACTTACTATAGAAGGTGCCTTCGTGATCGCTAAAATTTCGAATTTCTTCTCGGAAAATTATCCCCAGGGAGAATTTCCGTTAAAACTTCATTTTCCACATAGTTTTTCGAAAAATGTAAAATTTTAAAGGTACCATTTAAACAAAAAGATTTTCCTGTTCACGGCTCTCAAAATGTGAAGGGATGAGGTGCAAAGCTATGCCCTTAGTATTTGCAGGAAACACATTTTAAAATTAAACGGTGCGGCGCCAGATATGCGGATACTGGCCGGAGACGCTCACATAAAGAACAGAGAAGCATTCCGGCGAAACTCAGGAGAACGAAAAATGAACTTAATGATCCCCAGAGTCAAAAGAGGTTCCATTAAAAATTAGAAAGGAGACTCGACGCTCATGGTGGAACTCGTCTCCTTTCAGAAGTTCCATTTATTTCTGGATCATCTCTTAACCTTTCTCCTAGCCTGACAGAAGAGCCTTTGGGGAAATTCTGCTGGCAGGACCTTTGTGGGACATCGAGCGTATAAAATATTTATTATTAAAGATAGTTAAAAAAAATCTGGATAATTTTTGGTAAACATCCTTTATCAATGCACTTCACATTGAAGTGAATATTTCTTAAAGTTTCACTTTCTCCTTCGCCATTCCATCCAAAATGGCCTTTTATTTATTTTATTTCGTTCCTGAAATATCAACCAACAATAAGAGGCTTCAATATACCGTTCTCTTTAATTATGTCTTCCTTCCAATTTGTCCGCGTCTTTCTCCTTAAAATACAGCTCTTCTATCACGCCTTATTGTTAATGTACCTCGCTATGGACTTTACCTCCTCCGTCCTCCTCCGTCCTCCTCCGCATCCGTAGACAAAAGCTTCTTGCCTGCATCCTACTTTTCACGACTACATACTCGATTTTAGGATTTTCACTTAACCTTCCCTTCCGTCTTTACTTAAGATCCATATCCTGAAACACAAATCAGTCAAAAATGCTTCTTTTCCCCATTGCTATTCCTCTTCATACGTCTTTCATACTACTTCGTATCTTTCGCTAAAATAATTCCTAGTTAAGTGAAACTTAATATACTTATTTTAGTCGTTATATATCCCAAAAAGTGGCATTTAACTTCCAGTTTCCAAGTTTTAGAAACCGCACCAACTTTTTCATTGTAATTTGCAAATATACTACTACTAATGGACGAGCTTATTTTATAACGATCTCCTTAAAAGGTTCATCCTAGCTGGTACTTTCTTCTACTGCTGACTATGCCCAACAAAATAATTTAAGTGCAACATGTGGATAAGATTAATTTGGTAAAATTATTGCGTAAAAAAAATCGCCAATTTTTCCCTCCCACGCCAAATAAAATGAGGACAACAGGAAAATGGCAGGGAAATTCACCCACACACCCTCTATAGGGCTAAGAGTCAAACGGCCATCAACCTTGTTTTGGTTTGTTTGAAAAAATTAAATTTGGATAAATATAGTTCAGTAATAGTGCCCTATTCCTAAACAAGTAGGGTAGTCCTATTACTATCAAAGCGCACCCCGTTTTTCAGGTCTTACACTTAGCGCTGTAATTTCAGTACTATACATATCCGATATTTTCAGTCAGAACTCTGTAAAAATTCATCTCTGAGAAATAAGATTACGTGTTACGGTTGTGCGACAGACCGGTAACCTGTCCATGTAAAAACTTTTTTAACTCATAAGCTTCACATAGAGCCTCGGATTAGGTTAGTACTCAATAGACTACGACTAGGCAAAAGGAAGGATATGAATACTGGTATAACGGATATATTAAACATAACCACATGGAATGTACAAGGCTTAGGCAGCCACGAGAGAGAACTTAAAAACACCCTTAAAAGATATAAAGTGAATATGACAGTCATCACTGAAACAAAGAAAAAACTCAAAGGGACGTAAGACGTGGAAGATTACGTAATGATATATGGTGGAGTTGATCAGAATAAAAGAGCCTGTTGTGGATTAAGTGTTTTAATAGACAAAAAATGGCAAACTAACATCAGAGAATATATTTTCATAAATAAAAGAATAATAACAGTACGACTCAAATTTGATAGGGGTTATTTAACAATACTTGGAACATATGCACCTGAAGAAGGGAAAAAGGAAGAAACGGAGATGTTTTATGAGAAATTGCAAAAAGAAATAGGGTAGTTAGGGATAATAGGGACTATTTGATAATAGCTGGTGATCTAAATGCTAGAATTGGGAAAGAGCCAATTCCAAAATTGATAGAAATTTGTGGAGAAAATAATCTGAACCATAACGAAACTAAATTAAGAGAATTTATAACTTTTAACGAATTAAAAGTAAGAAACACATTTTTCAAGAAAAGAGATATCAATAAATTTACCTGGTCAGCCAGAGGTCACCGATCACTAATTGATTGCATAATTGTGAATCAAAAATTAGCCCCGAGGATAACAGATACACATGTATATGGAGGAGCAAATATATACACAGAATACATCCTTGTCAAAGCCAAAATACAACTATGGGCAAGATAGAAATAGCAAAATACTGAAAGGAAACAATACGAAATAAAGAAAATCTTCAAAACATACCTTCTGAGGGAGAATAGTATTCAAAAGCTATATCAACACAGGGTCGAAAAGATAAAACCAGACCATGACATCAATAAAGAATGGGAAAATCTTTAAAAAAAACTATTATACAAATAGCTAATGAAGCATTGGGCACCAAAATTAAAAAGAAATGGAAAAGAGGTTTAAAAATTTGGAACGAAGAGATAGCACAGGCCATTGAAAATAAATATAAAGCATATAGAGAATAACTACAGAGAAAATCAGAGGAAACGAAAGGAAAAATGCTACAACGTTAGAAACCGCAAAAAAGCAATAATAAGGAAGGCTCATAAGGTATCATGGGATAGATTTATAAGTGGTGTAGAGGATGATATTCATGGTAGACAAGAAATAGCTGATAAACTAATGAAACATCTTAACAAAGCAGAGAAAGATACAGCTCAGTTAGATTTTATACCGAAGGAAGAATGGATAGTACACTATAAGAAATTATGGTATGATCCGACATTAGATGAAACGATCAACACTCCAGAGGAAGCAATAGGAGTAGACCCTATTGATTTGAAATAAATTGAATACGCTCTGAATAAGACAAAAAATAGGAAAGCTGCAGGCATAGATGGAATTGATTCAGAGCTAATGAAATATGGAGGTGCATCCCCACAAAGAATAATCCTGCATTTACACAACATTTGCTGGACAAAACTTCAAATCCCAAAGGATTGGAGAGTGGCTAAGGATAGTTCATTGTTCAAAAAGGGAAAGAGAAATAACCCAGAGAACTATAGAGGTATAAGTCTATTAAATACTGCATATAAAATATACAGTAGAGTAATCATTACTAGGCTACAAGCTATCTCTGATAACATTTTATTATAAGATCAAATTGGCTTTAGGAAGGAAAGATCTTGTATTGACGATGTTTTTACTTTAAAACAGATCATTTACGTATAAAGGAATAGAGTTTAATATGGAAACACATCTTGCACTCATAGAGTTTGAAAAGGCATTCGATCGTGTCAATAGAGAAATGTTATGGTCAATTATGAAGAAAAGAGTGTTTCTTAAGCATCTGATAAAAGATAACCAAAGTCTATACAGAGAAAACGGAATTGTAATTGACACTGGGAAACAGATCACTCAAGAAATTGTCATTGACCATGGAGTTAGTCAGGGTAATCCCAACCTTGTTTAATCTATATATAGATGCCGTTTTGAGAATATGGAAGGAGAATAATGTAGCACCAGACATAGAATTGGAACCATCCCAATACCTAAATACAATGTTGTTTGCTGATGACCAGATTATAATACAAGATAAAGAGGACAAACTGCAGATGGCAGTATACAGACTGCACCAGTTGAGTAAACTATATGACCTAAGAATTTCAAAAGCAAAAACAAAGACTATGGCATTTTTAGGAAACAACCCGATACAAACAAAAATTGTAATTGAGGATCAATTCCTGGAGCAAGTGTCACATTTCCAATGCTTAGGATGCGATATAACATATGACGAGGACAAAGATATTAAAAAAAAGTTAATGCTTCCCAGAGGATATGTGGCACAATTAGAAGAACTCTAAAAAATAAAACGAGAAAAAAAAACAAAAATAAAATTCTATAAAGTGATGGCAGTCCCTGCTGTACTCTACGGATCAGAATGTTGGATATCAAAGAATGAATTAAAGCAGGTAGAAACGTTTGAAATGAAATTTTATGATCAGTGAAAGGTTAGCCTAATCCTGAAAAGAAGAAGAAGAAAATCGATATATTTAAACAAACTGTTTATAGTCTCATGTCTTGTCGACTAGCTACTTATATGTTTCTTGTGGTCCCTTCTCACGTTATTTATGCTCGACCTCCGTCCTGAAACTGATTTGCGACCACGTATTTGGACATGTCCACAGATACATAATTGAATAAGACAAGTAAATGAAAAAATTATATTTGTATCTTTATTTTCTTATAAGTGCAGTACTATTTTTTTGGGGCGATTCAGTCCTTTTTTTCAAGGGCGAATGGTGGAAAATCAACACATTTCAAATTCACACGAATGAGGAAGCGGAGAGTCATAGATATTTTCATAACATTCACACCAGGTGGAGCAGGAATCGAAGCCAGAGTGTGATGTATGGACCGAACCCATTTCATTTAGACACTATTCCTACCGAGAACTCGAGACATT
>WURS02060480.1:0-25217 GCA_011762765.2 Rhinocypha anisoptera | reverse complement strand
GTTCTCCGGCCTGCCGCCTGCCCCCCCCCCCCCCCTCTCGCCCTCCCACGGACGACAACACACACGGATCTCTCCGCCTACCTTGGGGCCGCCTACGACAACATTGAAATAGTAATGCAGGGGGAGGGGGGTGAATGTCGATAGTTAATGACACAGAAGACGAGGCAGTCGAACGTCCGAGAGAGGAAGAAAGCCATCCGATCAATTTACCGAATATCACCCGAGCTTCGATTCGCGCCCCGAAAACTGTACGGCGTACCAACCTGAGAAAAATAGATAGGTTTTATTTCTGACCATAACGTTGCACAATAAATATATAGAAGTGCTAATAATTGAAGAAGCAAAAACATATTTATGTAGCATATGTTATTATATTAAGTTACGTTACGTTACAATACGTTACGTTACAATACGTTACGTTACGGTACAATAAGTTACGTTACGTTACATTACGTTACATTACGGTACATTATATTATATATATAGTATAGAACTTATCAGCTGACCTCTCGCTCAGTATTGAAAATAAGTTTGCGTAATCGTGTTTTGAAGGGTTATGGAGAAGGTGAATTTAGGATACGGGGTGAGAGCGAGTTCCAGAGATAGGTTGACCTTAAATGTTAGTAGTTGGCGGAGTGTCTCGCTATAAAAGTGAGGAACTACTAATGGCTGAATTTCGCTCTTGACAGTACGGGTACTTGTGGAGATGCGAGGAAAGTAGTAAGATAAACGGGTAGGCCAGTGTTCAATATCTTATGAAGTAGATTGGTGGCAAAGTATTTCCTACGCCTGTTTGTTGTGGGCCAATTCAGCGCAAACCTAGAAGAGTAACGTGTTCATCACGTCTGAGACCAGAGACATAACTGTTGCCAGTTTTATCACCTGCTGAAGTTTGAGCTTATGCATAAGAGAGAGAGAGGGGCAGAAAGAGAGAGACGGGGAGGGAGGACAGAAATAATTGACAATTTGTCTAAGAGAGAGAGAGAGATGGACAGAAAGGGAGATATGGAGAGATAAAGAGAGAAGGTGAAAGGAAGAGATAAAAAGAGTGACAGAGGGAAAAGATAGAAAGACAGCGAGAGAGAGGGAGAAAGAGAAGGAGATAGAAATTAATTATTTAATTTATGATATGCTTATTTAACCTGGATCAATTATACGCGGGTGACGCTCTACAGCCTACTCAAGGTTCAAGAAATACAAAGCTCCTAGTTGGAAACTGTATAAATACGTCAATAGTACAATAATACCACATCACACGAATCATTATATTAATGAAAATTTTACTCGCGTATATGACGATGATTATTTCATCACAGGAGTAATTAAACTTTCAACTAAATAATTACTCCGAGCAGGCAATACTATGAACCACATTAAGCATTTGAATATATTTTTAGCAGTCCAGAATACATAATGTTTAGGCTAGACGATTCAGTTTATCGAAAGACCTAAGGATAAGTAGAGAGAGAGAGAGAGAGAGAGAGAGAGAGAGAAAGAGAGAGAGAAAGAGAGAGAGAGAGAAGGATGCCTACATAAAGAGCTTAAGCCTTCTATATATCCCTGATGACGAACATTGGTAATGGTGTGGTCTCAAGTATGTGAAACTGATTCTGCGTTTTCTTATTCCTCTCTCTCTCTCTCTCTCTCTTCTTTACTCTTTCCCCTCTCTCTTTCTCTCTCTCTCCCCTTTACTTTTTCCCCTCTCTTTCATTCCTTATTTTTCTCTTACCCCCATCTTCAATCTTTAATAAGTTTCCTAAACAGATGAGCCCATGATAGAGAATAAGGAATAAGAGTAATAGAGATAGAGAGAGAGAGAGAGAGAGAGTGAGTGAGTGAGTGGAAAAAGAGAAGAAAGATGAGTTAAAACGCAAGAGTTAGGAAAGTGAGAGATATTGAGTGAAAGGGAGAGAAAGAGTAGGGTAAAGAAAGAGAAGGAAAGAGGGAGAGAGAGAGAGGCAAAAATGAGCCTGATTGCCATTCAAATCATCTCTGCCCCTTCATTGCCCGACGATTGGATCGATTTCTTATATTAGATAGTGTGTTGCCGGGTCCAGCTTGAATCCACTTACTTAAAGAAAAGCCTAGAACTACTATAGAAACACAAAAAGCAACTTGAAACCAACAGAGACCAGAGAGAGAGAGAGAGAGAGAAATAAAATGAAATTGATGTGACCATTCGGTCGGTTCTAAACTTTAATTTATATATTTTTTCATTTTTTCACTATTTCTACTTCTTCAAAATCTTGAGGGGTTCAATTGAAGATTTAACTTTCTTTCGGTGTGAGTATAGAGATATAGAAGCAAACGTGACCAAGAGAGCTACAACAACGACAACTGAAGATCAGATTTTAAACTCTAATCAAACTCGGGTAGGAGAGAGAAAATTGTGGGAGAGAGAGAGAGAAGGTTCAAATTGCAAGCTTGTCAAGCTTGTAATGAGTTTCGATGGAAAACTGATGATGGAATGTTTGTGTGTGTGTGTCGAATTGAAATTGTAATAAAATTGCCAATTCCCATAGGGTTTCCTGTAATTTATTATTATTATTATTATTATTATTGTATTTAAAATTTTATTTTGAAAACACAACAGTTTTAATAAAAAGTTCAAAGTGAAATTTTGCTTCAAATTTAACTAATCTACACTTTATCTTGAAAAGTATGACACAAATACTAAAAAAAATATATATTCAATTTGTGCATTATGAAACACGACTTTCAGTGGTTTTTGATAAAAAGTGAGACAAATAAAGTCTCACAATGTAAAAATGAATTTAGGCGGGTCTCACATAAATAACGTAAAAAGGATTTGAAATTTTATTATTTTTTCCATACCCTCATTTATTTTAGAAATAATAATAATAATAAATATTAACGTTACAATCACATATGTGAATGTCAATAAACAACAACAATAAAAAAGCTTATCGCAATTGAAATCTGTTACCTTGAGAATGGCATATTGATCCATCTGTTCGCTTCAATGGGTTCTAAATGCATAAAGAGGAAGAGAGACTAAAGTTTACTTTAGAAATCAGACAAAAAATCCATCTCCATCACTACCGAGAACCTAAGCGGATTGACAGAGCCCCTAGGCTTAGGATGTTGCTTTTCATATGTGATTCTACGTTCTCTCTCTCTCTCTCTCTCTTCCTCTCTCTCTTTCTTTCTCTCCTTTGACCCTCTGGTCCGTCAAACAAATTGTTTGATACAACGATAAGTTTTTTAAAGTAAATATTTTAGCAACATAGACACATTTCATTTTTGTTCTGTTGAATTTGTTTATATTTTATATTCTTATATTCTGATTTTATTGTATGCAAATTTCTTCTCTCCTACAAACCGCAATTGTACAGTGGACACAAATAAGCAAAAACTATCTTTGAGCTAAATTCTTTGGCTACTATTCTTTATAGCAGATAGATAGATGCTAATTTTGCTCACTCACATGAGCCTTGAGTTTGTGACACATGCATATACTCAATTTAAAATTGTCACAGTGAACAAAGTGAAACTGTGTGGTTGAAAGTGAGTGAGAGGAGAGAAAGAGGGAGGCTAAGTGAGGGACAATTTTTAAATTAAATTTTAATTCATTTTTGAATTTAAATATTGTCATGCGCGGTGAAGAATAGATGGTCAGCCGGACCGAAATTTGACTCCCTCTCATTTCCTCTCTCTCTCTCCCTCTCTCTCTCTCTCTCTCTCTCTCTCTCTCTTCTCTTCTCTCCAAGCTACCACTCTCAACCGGACCAAACCAAATTTGAGGTTAAACTTGAAAGTTCATTGGCACTGTAACAACAACAATTCTCGTTTCGAGATTTCATTCTCGGTAAAAGTTCTTATAAAAGAGGTTAACTTCAATGTGAATGAGTTGGAGGAAAAAATGCGCTTTCACAATTAGTTGGTTTTAGTGTTGATACCAGAGAAATCTTAATTAACACAGAGAGAGAGAGAGAGAGAGAGAGAGAGTTACATTTAAATTGAATTTTTTTAGAATTTCACTTTCACTCACTCTCTCTCTCTCACCCATTTTATGTGTTGGTTTTGTGTTAGCCAGAAATGTGCACGATTTTCATCTAACATAACTCATAGATATCCGCAAGGCTATGTTTGGACCCACACCAACTTTGTTAATGATGCAGACAAAGAGTGAGAAGAAAGACAAAAGCTTCACTATAATGCCATTGTCTCAAGGAGAGAAAGAACACGCGTTTGGGCAAGAATTGTACCACAAATGCACTAAATCTTACCCCAAAAAAGAAGTATAAGTTTAGTGCATATACGCACTTATTTTTAAAGAGAATAAAGAAAGAGAAAAAGACGGAAAATGAGAGAGAGAGAGAGAGAGAGAGAGAGAGAGTAAGATAGGTTTAGGCCAATAATTTATATCATTATCATCACACCATATACACACATTTCTATTACAAGAAGTACACCACAATCAATGAACTCAAGATAGATTATTTGAAAAGAGAAGAGAGAGAGAGAGAAGACTCTTTAAAGAGATTTTTAACTCAGTTGATCAGTTGTGCACTCAGGCGCTTTGTTCTCGCAACCGGCTACGATTCATTTAAATGGTTCGTTACTTTTGTGCTATCCCATGGATCTTGAAGGAAGAGAAGAGACGAGAAAGAATAAGAGGGAGAGAGAAAAAAGTCGAGAGAGAGAGAAAACGATTGCATCAACTTATCTAACAACTTATTTGTGCTAATCAAGTAAAGAAAATTAATAATAAAAAAGATACCCTCGGGATAATGATGTGTCTGTCTGTCTGTGTGTGGGAAAGCAGTTGACATACACTGCTTCATCTCAGGCTGTGATGTGATGATGAAGTCAGGCGACAGTGCCTTCAATTCATCATCATTCCGGCCGAGGGGTAGATGGGGCCCAAGACAGATTCTGACAGAATTAATTGAATTTAATTTGTTTCTTTCCACAATCAATCTCGTCTACCAAGAATGACATTGAGAATGGAAAAAGAAAGAGAAAGCGATTCGGTTGAAAGAGAGCAACCGGAGGATTCCAATCATGTCTCCTCATTATACCAATTATTCTTCTTTCTCGCTCGAAATATCGATCTGTTTGTGTGTTACTCGATCTAATTAAGCACGCCTTTAGACATCTCTAGCGTGGAATTAATCCTGGAATTCAGGTAAACATGAATGCACCGTCAAAGAGGATAGAAGACAGAGCCTCATTGCGACACCAAACCATGCACTCTCACAGGACTTATGTTTCACCATTTTGCCCCACTTGGCTTGACTTTCCTCTAGTGCAGACTTTAGAATGTCAACTTTAAAAATACCCATAAGGAAAGGATTAGTGAAGTGGCACTTAGACATAACCACCTTGGTAAACCTTTCTCTCTCCCTTGGTCGTTCTCTTTCTTTCTCTCTCTCTCACTCATAATTTAACTTTACCTTTTTATAACGCAAAACCTACATGTCTGGCAACGATAATATTTATCTGGTGTCACGCTCGAGTTGACACATTCGTACTTAGCGTTCTCTTTATCAACTCAATGGCTTTTTTGCCAGCTCCAGTGGTACTGACAGTCGGATGACCAGGCACGTGTTTGTCCCGTGCGAGTGTGTGCGGCAGTCCAATTCTCGCACGTGTGCAAAATTTGCTCGCTAGTCAAGTCAATTTGTAAAATTGCCCGCTCGACGAGTCCCAGTGTCCACCCGACACATCCGAAATAATTTGGCATTAAAGGATGTGTCACGATAATGGGGACTCTCATTATAACCCACGTCAGCCCTATTGATAAGTGAAATACGGCCATCTGGTCGGTGGCCATATGTGATCGAACACACACACACACACACCATTGAAAATGAAACCATGTTTGGCGCGAAGGCGAGCGGCGACTGACGACCAGTGATTATCGGCATTAATCACGAATTAAATATAGTCTAGGTGTGGGCAACCTACGGTGGGGCTGAATGAGTTGAGGTGGGTGCAAGGGCTAGTGAAATTGGTAGTGACACCAGAGTCTTTCAGGTGGGACACTATCGCTCGCGTAGTTGGTTACCTCGCTCAATCCTCACCTAGCACTACACAATCACAGTTGGTGCACCCACCTCACCTTTTGCGGGGTGCATCTCCCCCACAATGGTGTACCGAATTATTATGCTGATGATTGCCACAAGATTTACTGTTATATCTGGATAAAAGAGCGCATGTGAGCATGGAATCAAATGTCATTGAAACCTTACAGTCATTGCCTGTGTGAGTTGATTACCCTCTGATCGATTACTAGATTAAATGCTCGATAATCACCTTTTGATTTATCATATAGTACTATGTGAAATTGTATACACAGACAACGTTAATCGAAGTTTATTATTTGATGAAACATAGAAAAGTTAGACAAAAATTTTAAAGGAAGATTCGAGTTGCTCAAATGGCGTAGCATGCAACTAAGACAAGTGGTACACTGTGAAGCCTTCGATCGACCCGAGCGTGCACGGTTTTCTTTGATTGTGGAACGGAGCGGCAGAAGCAAACAAGCGACCCAAGTGGAATGTGATCGAAGCCGAGCTGGCATGTGACAAACAGCGTTACCTGGTAGCGAACAGTGGTGCTGAAGGCTGAGACGTGCTGACGACCACCAAAAGCACGACGTGAAACACAACCACGCGCCAGGTGGCATACCTCCAATGGCAAGGCACCAGGTTCGATCGGCCGGCTCGCTCCTTCTGGCCGAATTTCCGTCCGGCACATTCAGTGAATTATTCATCGGAGAAATGGCACAGAGAACAAGCGATCAAGATCGATCAGAAACACACTTTCTTAGGAGGATCAACACACAAAACACATTCAGAAAGAGAAAGAGAGGGAAAGAGCAGAGTCACAGTGACCAAGATTGTTGCAAGACCAGCGAGGCTGGCGCCACAGCGGGGTAGACACACTCACCAAGCCAGACTTTGTAGTGGTTCGAGGTAACACTCGGCAGAGAGAGTTGATCTGTCTGTTTACAAAAGCTTTCCTGGTCTATCCCTGGCTCACCCAAACTCTCTCTCTCTCTCTCTCTCTCTCTCTCTCTCTCTCTCTCTCTTTCTCATTCTCCCGCAACTGCCATGTATGTTTGGTTGGTTAGTATGCTCTCATTAAAGTTTGATGCCGCCACCGGCAGTGGTGCAAGTCGTCGCTGTCGGTGGGTCGGTCGGGCGATGCCAACTCTGGCATCGAACCAGAACGTGCCGGGAGCGCGCTATCACAGACAAATGCAGAGAGAGAGAGAGAGAGAGAGAGAACCGGGACACGCGCCATCCAAGGCAACTGGATGGCGTGTGTACTGCATCGTGCCGCGCCTCGGTTGCGCACACTGGGCCACGCTTCAATGGACCATTCATACACTATCACACTGTCCATTGGAGCCATCATCATGGAGCTGTCACGCGCACAGCACACATATACAACATAACTCTCACTCTCATCCCTTTCTCTCTCTCTCTCCCTCTCTCTTTCCCTCACATCAATTTCTTTCCTTTGTCTCATTCTTGTTTATATTCTCTCCTTCTGTCATTCTTTCTCGATCACTTTTTCAAATCTTTCTATCTCATTCATTTATTTCTTAATTTTTCTTCTCTCTCATACTTTCTCTTTTCCATCTCTATCAAATATTCTCTCTCTCTCTTACTTTTTCTTCTGCAATGAAGTATACCGTTTAGAGGTGGCACCCGTAGCCTGAGTGAAGTTGTGATTGATCGCAGGAACCTTGTCGAATCTCGACCATATCGCACCACAAGATCTAAATGAGCTTGCACCATTTGGCAAGCACAATTTGTCTCTCTCTCTCTCTCTCTCTCTCTCTCTTGTCACTGCCATGTACTTATTTTGGTAAAGCGTCAAGTGGCACCGGTGACACCAAATCACTACCTGAAATGATTATCTTTTCACTTAAACCTTCTACTTACGCATGTTTGTAATTATTATTTGTTCTAATAATAAATTATTGTATTAATAAATTCTCATACTAAAATATTAGGAAATGATATAAGTAAAATTTTTATAAATTTTTCCCATTCAGTTTCAAACTATTGATAATTAAAGTTTGGTCAGTGAAACTTGAAAAATATAATTTTTAAAATGCTAAAACTGTGACTATCTAAAAGGGTCTTTTGAAATATATTCTAGTGTTTCTATTCACAAGTTAATTTGTTAAAGAATTGGTAACTTAGGTTACCAGAGTGTTACTTTTAAGTTTGAAATTATACCAAATCAATGTGTGCTTTTTGTGGTGATATAAATGTCAAAGTTTCGACAAAAAGTCACTCTCTCCATCTATCTACCTTTCAACAAAAGGTAGAATTGATATATATTTTTAGAAGCTAGACCCCGAGGAATTCTTCATCAAAATCCAAAGATCCGAGCAATTTCCAGTTGAACTATTCAAAAAAGAGCTGCTGCTCAGTTATGACATGAGTTACACATTTAGGTTTAGAAATGCTCATCTCATCTTCTCTCACTCGAATCATTTCATTCATCTTCAAGTGCAAATTGAGAGAAGAAAGTATAAAGAAAGCTAGAGCCATCGAAAATAGATTGAAAGAAAGAAAAGATTGGTTTTTGGTTTTCCAAGAAGCATAAAAACTCGACCAAGAATATCTAACTATATATGTTTAAGAAAATGAAACTCCTACGTGTTCCATGGAAACCGTTATTTGTCGCTCCAAACTCGCTATGTCCTCGTCGATATCAAAATATAAGAGAGAAACAAAACGTTACAATGACGGAAAAGAAGGAGAAACATGCACACACAAAAGAGTTCTTTCTATTGGAAAAGAATCTCTCTCTCTCTCTCTCTCTCTCTCTATTTCTCACTTCCTTCTTCAAGTGCCCAGGTGGTAAACATGAGACGTGTTGACATTGTGTGTGTATACTATAGACCAAAATATAAAAGACGGTAGGTTGATTAGATTGTGTTGCTTTTTATCTTTCTTTTTAAATTTTTTTATTTCTTTTTTATTTATATTAATATATATAATAATATATGTTGAGTGTTGGATTCAGATTTCGAAATGGGTCAATTCAAGTAGAGTGTGGCGCCACCTGGTTGTACGCCTTGAGGCTCCTTTAGACACTGGTAGTGTGAGTGTGTCAACAGAGTCCACTTTCTGGAGCAATCTGGGCAAAACCCAAGCCGAGGTTGAGTGAGAGAGAGAGAGAGAGAGAGAGAGAGAGAGAGAGAGAGAGAGAATGACACGCCAAACGGTTGGGGAGAACGTAGAGCACTTGTGCACACTGGCTCTCGGTTTAGATTGAAACTTGCAATCTCGATCGGTGTTGGGTGTGGGACGAGAAGCCAATGCGCCATTGGATCAGCACGCTGACTAGCACAGAAGCGGCATCATCCAACTCAAATTACTTGACTGCTTCGATTTAATCAAATCAATTGGCCAATCAAAGCCAATGGCAGAGGCCGTACCCTGCCCCCCGCCAAAGTCGCACTCTAACTACTCTAATAATAATTGGATTCAAATACGTTTTCCACCACAGATTCTCACTCGTACCTCATCACTGTTCATCCTTTATAAAAAAACTTTAGCGAAAAGTGACACTCTCTCAGTAGCACTCTACGTCAGTTCTAATTGAATTCAATTGAAAAGTACGGCGCACTAGATCTAAAAAGTGACCGGTTGGAATGGTGTGACGTCGATCCTAGTGGAACTTTAGTGGAAAGCCCCACCGAAAGGGGCACTGTGTTGTCATGTGTCAGCAAAACGTTGCCTCGAACCAACACGAATGTCGCTGATGCAAGTAAATCACGCACAAATTCAAACTGCAATCGATACCCGAATGGTGGTGGAACCTAAAGTAATCAATGAATAGGTTAACTGTTCAACAAAAAAAGAGGGCGAAGGGGAGAGGTTTTTTAATTTGAATTCATCACGAAAGGCTGTAAGCGTGAGTGTTGCGTGTGAAGCATATGCTTATATAATCCCGGTGGTTTGGCAAGCTCGGCCAAGTTCAACTGCACTTCTCAATCCCAGGTACATCCACCTCGCTCGGTCATGTCTGAAAAGGATGAAGTGCCCGAAAGCCATCATTATGCGGGAATGGGAAGAATAACGACTCCCTCTTCTTCCGTTCTCAAACAACTGAGGTGAAGAGGTGTTGCGACATGCATAAGCTAACGCCACCAACTCGTGTTAACTTAAAATAGACACCTAAAGTTGAATCTTTCTTTCTCTCTTGAGAAATATGCGAGAATCTTAAAAGTCATGGGTTGTATGACGGGGCGTGCATGGCGTGGCTCGATCGATCATCAACCGATGACTCGGTGTAGTGTGCCGAGAAGTGCCGCGCCACTATCGCTCGCGTCACTTCGCCTCATTGACATTGCGATGTCTGCAATCTGCCAATCTGGTGATACTGTTGATGATGGGTCCTTTCGAGAGAGTGGTTTGCAAGTACGCCATGAGCACTAGGATTATCATCTATTCGGTAGGCGAGGGTGGTGTGTCGACGCACACCCTTTCTGTCCTTTTGAAGATGACACTTCTATCCGTTAGTGGCGGTGACAGTAGCACCAACTAGTTGTACAGTCAATTCCAGTGGTGAGCCGCCATGACGCAATCATCCAAATATAAAGTGCTTAGTCATCGCTCGCCTCGAGGATGTTGGTGTGGCATAGCTCGTGCCTCGTCATCGATCGATGCAGATACCGTTTTGGGCAGTACCCGAAATCTTCCACTACACCGCGAATGGGTAGCCCAACACTAGTTTACTGCTCAAAGGAAGCAATACTAAACCAAGTGACACCAAACTTTGGGAACATTTAGTCACAATCCCGTTTTAAATTGAAACACAGTTGATGTGGTTCTTTCGCAACACATCTTAATTCTGCGGTGTCTCTTTCACATTGGCAATACACTTCGAAAGGAAGGCACAAGTGTTGGGCCACTCGAGCAAATTTCCGGGCAGGACTGGAGTGTGATGCAGAGAAAAGTTGCCTGCTCGCGCTTAGCGTTGTTTGCGTCGTTCTGCTGGCGCTGTGCAAGTGGCGCTGGCTGCGCCTTGCTTGCCGCCGCCTGACTCGCTGCTTTGGCGGTGTCCTGGTGGCGCCCATCAACAATCCCCAAGGCCCTCCATGGTCTTCACCATCGCTCCACCTGGTTCGGTACGAGCTCCGCAAGTGCTGGTAGTACCTTGTTCGGGTGGTGCATGTGCTAGTGTCACCGATTGTCTTCCAATCGTCCTTCTCTTCTGGACGATAACGTAACGAAGGAGGCGATTGATTTCTCCCTCCCCGCTCGACCTCTGTCGACGATAAGTGTTCTTGGAGCCCAGCTCGATCTCGATCTTCTCACCTCCACTACTACTAATGCTGTGATCGCATCTATTGTCATCTGATTCGGCTCATCTCTTGTTTCTCCCTCTGTTTTTGCCATTTTTCACCCAGTGTGCTACGTCACCGAGTGATCCAAGTTGTGTATGTGTTTGAAGGTGCTCTTCAATCTCAAGATGAATCATTTTTGGTGATCTCAAGTGCTATTCTCTTTGTCTTTCATTTGTGTATGAAGCTTCTCAATGTTTCTGCTGTATAAGTGATACACGTAAATAGTTCTCATATTCAATTTGTGATATTTGGTGCCTCAAAGTTAATTGTTTGAGTTGTGCGTTGCATTCTACTCTGGCCACTCCATTCATTCATCACACTTTGCATGCCCTTTATTATGGTCACATTGGTTCCAGTGAAATCCTACACCTACCATCAGATGGAATCCTGACCCCGTGCAATTTGTGCTCTTCATCAACTCCTGCTGTTGTCTGGGAGATGTGAGTGTGTTAGTGAGTGAGTGTCGGCGACGACGACCATCATCCGGCAGGCTTGCGAAATCAGCAGTGCCACCAGGAGGGCGCGCTTGACCATCGTGCAGGCCTAATCTATACACAGCACTCGTCCTCTCGGGAAAAACATCTGTCCGCACGCTGAACACCGATGGTTGTGGCGTCCATCCGTCCACGCCAGCTAGTGTGTGCCTTGTGTCTGTTGCCTTCTCTCTCTCTTTCTCTCCATTTGGAGGTGAAATTTTCCCTCTTCCTAATGACTCGACAGTGACACCACTCGAGGATCTTGATCTCTCTTGGTTCAACTTACGAGCGTTTTCCCCTTTATCTTGTTTGGAAGAAACTTTTTTTGGGAGCACCACCATCACGGCAACCACCACTGCCTCGAACGTTCGGTGCCGAGTTGAGTAAGGTGTTGGGCAAGGCCATAGGAGTGTGGTCGGCAGACCGCCGCAACCACCAACCGTCTCGCGTTCCAAGGCCTCTTTGCGTGTCAGACAAAGGAAGTGACTGCGATGGATGGTGCCCTCTCCCCCCACTACATCACCCTATGCACATTCCAGAAAGATGTTGATGGAGCGGCACAGTGCCATTGCATTGATTCGAGCAGTGCAGCAATTCAATTAGCGCAACACTATCACATGAAAAAAATGTTGCAGAGCATTGTTGTGCTCGCCAGATGGCCTTGAGTGAAAACGTTGATCTTCGTTGATCGCCACCTCGGCAAGCCGACTGACTCTCGGCTACTCGTCTTCAAGTCTACCAGTGGCAGACTGGCACTGCTCACCCATGGAGCACATTGCCGGCATGGGCGAGAGTGAAGGTGGTAGATCCGAAAATAGATGGCTCGCGAATACGTCTCAGACACTTTGACGACCACGATTCAAGCACAAGAACAATGGCTCGTCACAGGGATGGCACCAGCCACTAATAGGATTGGTCCATTACCTATAGGATCAACCATCGGTTGGTTGGCATCGCCATTGATCGAAGACACTCGTACCACTTGGTAGGTAGGTTGGTTCAACTTGGTTGGTCTGGCTTCACTCGTCACTCCTTGACGGTAGGCACGCCGAGGACGTGAAGACTTGAAGGCGAGCAAGCGAGCGGAGGGGGGAGATGAGGGGCAACGATTCTGGCAACAATATGTGTGGAGGGTAGCAGTACCTGTTTAGCCACCCTTTACCCACTTCTGGCGGAGAAAGCAAGCAAACCAGTTCTGGCCTGACCTGATGACGAGGGGGGTCAAGGTTTGATCCGGCTCGCTGCGCTCGTCGGCGCCCAGTGTGGGCAGTGATGGCGGCACTTGGCCCGCGGCTTTGCTTCACACTGGTGGCAGGCGCCACCACTACCAGGTACTTCTCTACAGCCCACACTCAGTTCTTGTTCTTGAGCAACGTTGCTCGGCATAGCTGACATAGCCAGGCTTTCTCTCTGTAGTTTGTGACGCTACTTTTTTGAACACATTCATTTAAGATCATGTCACCTACTGTTTGATGTATAAACGAACTTACAAATCTCTCAGATTTATAATAAAAACAAGGTAAAAAGTAGCTTTGCAAATTGGCTCATCTCAAATCAATGGCAATCGAGCAAGAGAGATACTTGCCTTCATTTGATCCTCAGTAAATAAAAAAACTCAATATTCATATTCAAGCACACAAGAGCAGCATGCCTCTTGCTAGTGTTGGGCTACCTGCCGACATAATCAATGTTGGACGCGGATGATTATCACACTGCACGGCACTGGTTTACCGCGCCATGATCATCTGCCTGGTTGGCTGCTCGCCTTGTCTGGCGGTGGTGGCGCACTTGCTCTATGCAATCCCTGGATAGACATGCTACTCGGAATAGGGCTACGGGCTTTCACTCCCAGTTCAACCTTGTCGAATACTGAAATGATTTATTCACTTCAATTCAAAATCTTTACCATTCAAACTTTGGATCGGCCCGACGGTGGCTGATTGTGGTACTCTCTGCGTCAATGCTTATCTGACGCTTACCCGCCAGGTCGTCACACGGCCAGAGTAGTGTGAGGACTTGAGTAGTCGCACAAACGTTGCGAGCCTTATCGTCTGGGTTAACCTTGCATTCACTTATCTACCCTTTCCCAAAAGTACTACCGGGAAGAGGAGTTGACAAACTTGTTATATTCAAATCGAGCTAGCCTTGAATACTATTTCTACAAATATATCTCTTGTACCCACAAAAACCTGAGATGCAATGAGGTCGGACCTTGGCTGTCGAGTGAATATTGTTCTCTTGGACCACTCGTTTGCAGACAGTGTCGGGTTCAATTGATGTACTGGCAAGTGCCAAACCTTGCCATGGCCATTGTTCCAAGCTACAACTTCAAAAAATCAATATCCCTGACATAAAATCGTAATTGTTACGTATCGTGACATCGGACCTAAACAAAATTATTTCAAAATAATCAAAAACCTAACCAATTTATGCACCAACATTCTTAGAAAAAACTCATGTTCATACGTTTTGGCCAACCCAAAGTTTCCTTTTATACTTCTCTAAATACCCCATTGACATCTTGGACTAGCAATTTTTACTAAAGCTCACAGGTCACCATAGGTCAGTATCGTTTCATGTCTCGACACTAAACCACCATAATGTATGGTTACCCAGTGTTGGACACGGTGGATGGAGTGGCCACTGGCGATATCGCACCAGGCTGGACGCCTGAACCACCGGCATCGCCCAGTGAGTCATTTGTATTGCGCGCGCGCACTCACTTCCAATTGATTAGTCGGACGAGCATGACGCCCGTATATATTCTCAAAATTTTTGTTGTCTATTCCACCATTGGTGCATATACTTGGCACGCCCAACAATAGACAACGCGACATAGTGTAGCCCTCTCCTTCTCTGTACGTGTACATAGTGTGTGTGTGTGTATGCCAGCCTGGGTTCTATGTGCAAAGTGCCTCTTTGTGACGCCGAGTGGAGCGCCTGCTTCATGGCGCCAACGTGCTTCACAGGCTCGAGCGATGGCAACGCAGAGACGGCGCTGGCCCAATGTCCTTGAGTCGTCCGCCGCCGCCAGGCTGCCACCACACCACTGCAACTGCACTATGTCGAGTTCATTGTTGTGCGTCCTAAAAGTATATACGCCATGAGCACAACAAAAAGTGAATACCTCGCTGGCCGTTCCTTGGTAAAGGCACTGCGTGAGTCTTCACACTCCACTCGCCTCGCTGCAGCAAGCCTCTCGCGCTGCAGCAGCAGGGAACAAGTGCGGCACTGGCCGACTCGAGCGAGCCAGGAGGGTGGCCGCCGCCAATTCGCACACCGTAGGGCTGGGCCACTCGACCTGGGTAGAGTAGCTCATCGTATTCACTCGCCACCCTCCCAGAGCGTTTCGTCAGACTCCACCACTCGTGGTGCGTTGTATTTGCCTCAAGCCCGCTCGAGCAGTTCGTTCCCAATCGCGCCAGTTTGGACAACTACTCACCAACGGAACCTGAGGGCCTGAGCAAATGTTTTGTCACAGGCAAGTACAAGACGAAATTCGAATGGTCCATACTGTGCCTCTCTATTTATTACAACCAAGCCAGTAGTAGTAGTAGTAGTCTTTCAATTTGGATAGCTCAAATCGAACGTGTTGGTTCTATTCTGGTCGCTCTCCGCTCTCAACGATCGTTCTCGCTTGGCTGCGAGTTCGTTGCAAATGTTTGACGTTGATCGTCAGAACACTGGGTGGATCAACTTATGCTGCTCCTGCACTGTGCGTGCGAACCGAGTCTGCGTTGGCTCACTGCCGGGGGTCAAGGGTCAGGCCCAACAATGGACCCGCTCGGGTGGAGGTGAGCGAGCCACCGCGACAAACAGTGCCACATTACACCTCGACTGGCAGTGGAAAGAGGCTTTGTCCGCAAACTTTTAGCCAGTCCGTAACTTTTGAAAAGCATTGTGAAAGCGAAAAGTTTGCCGCTACGGTGGAGGTGCATAGAGTAGACCTCGGCAGACATTGCAAAGAGGTGGAGCCCATTTCATTGCAAAACTTGATGTACGCCTAATAAGAATGCGCATGCGCTCTCCAAGTGCGCCAACAAAAGCGCGCGCCAGAGTGTGCTGTGCAGTGTGGCGCGCTTTCTCCTTTGTGGCGACCACACCGCGAGCACTACACGCCGACGGAAAAGGAAAGGGAAACGCGGGACAGCACAACACTAGCGAGCGAGCGGCAAGCAAAGTGGCACTAGTTTTGTGCTCATAGACACAGCGTGGCCAAATAGGCGCACTGCACACTCAACGCGCATGTGCTACTCTTCATTGTTGGGTGTCAGGTTGCTAGCGCGCATTGGCGTGGTTGTAGCCCAGCAATATTGTTGGGCCTACTTATCGCAACCTACCGATGGCAAGACAACTTTACTGTGAGCAATTACAATCCAGATGGCTGCAACCGCCCTAGACCGGACTGTGGGAGCGGATCGTTCCACAATGAACGAGAGACTTCTTCCCAAATTGCTCAAATTATATAAGCTTTGAGCTTGGGTTGCCCCACCTATTGAACATGAGCCCGAGTCTGTACTGCTATTGAAGGTCCTAAAGATCGTTTGGTTGAATCGACCGAAATAAAGATTGTTAAGGCCCACGAAACTTTTTGTCCGAGCAAGTTCCCTACGACGAGAGTGTGGAGTGAGTCGACTCGATGGACCGATGGTACTTGGCGCGAATGGATTCTGTGGATAGGTTGAATCGGGAGAGAATTGGAAGCAGAAGGGAATTGAAGAGTGACTAGCAGTGGTGTGGTGGTGGTGCCACTAGCAGTAGTGGGGCAGACCACGCCCGACGTGGGCAGAGGCACGGTGGCACAGGGAGGCGTTGGCAATCACCGCGCATGTGTGTGCTACACTGTGAGAACTGGCCGGCGGGGGAGGACAGGCACAGTTCATGCGCAAACGATGCGCGACTATTTAAGTGGCACCACTGTCGAGGCGAGGCCATTCGCGCTTTGGATGCCTGCCCGTGTGCTTCTCTGCCTGGTAAGCTCGCGCCTCGCCCCCTCTTCCTCCCCCTGCCCCCCTTGCCGCGAGCGTGCTCTCCTCTCCCCCACGTCACTCATCCTCTCGTTTCTGTGTTATTGTGCTCGCGCTCATTGCGTTGTTCCCCTCTCCTCAGTCTGTCCTCGCGCTCGCTCGTGCTCACTATATATCAGCCCACTATTTGCCGCTTACCACGCTCGTTTCTTTTTTTCTTTTCTCGTCCTAGCCTCAGAAGTCTCTCCCGCGTGAGCAAGCACAGAGCATTCTAAGCTACTGTGGGCAACAACACGACAGTCACTTCATTCATCCAATTTTGCCTGTATCACTCCACGCGCTATCTGTCGGCGACAACTATATATATACCACATAAGCGATCGCATCGAAATTGTCTCATTCCCTCGCAACTTGCCCTTCGACCTTTTCTTCAACATCCTCATCAACAATCATCCACACATTGTATATACACACACACTTCATCTCTTCAATTTTAAAAATATCAACAACTCAAGTCTTCAAATCTTCAGTGGTGGCTGTGTGTGTATGTGCCTAAGCCACTCATCAGATGCCTGCTATAAAACAACTCGACAAGTGATTTTTTGTGCATTTTCCAAAATCCTTTTTTCTTCCATATTCATCTTGTGATTGCATATCAAAAAAGTATCCATTCTGCTGACAAACTTCACAAAGGCCGCCTGCCTTGCGCGGCGCATGACAGCCGCTTGGCTGTTCCCACTCCTAGTCCAACGAACCGAGGATCTATCTCGGGATCTTTTCTGGAAATACATCATCGAGAGTTACGAACTATTTGAGAACACATAATTGGTAATTATACTTATATGTGTTATATACTACAAGTTAGGACAGTGTGTGATCGAGTATGAGAGCTGTTTACATGTCACTACTCCTAGATTATGTTTAATAAATTTAATTTAAAACCGAGTTATTGTTGTTTATTGGCTAATTGTTGCGTGACTTCTCATTCTTTGATTTGTCTATTTGCAGCAATTGAAGGAGTTCAAAAGTCAAGGTTGTTGCTTCTAAGCAAAAAAGAGAGCTTGGAAACATCCAGACGTTGTGAAACTAAAAATGCATGATGAACTAAACTCGATGGAAATTTCGAAAAAGATGATTGAACTAACCACGCTCCCCTTTTCACCAATGAACCCGTCTCTTCCGATGAAACGAAAGTTTAACTCTTCCAGTCACTTTCGTCAACACCTGACTTCGGCTTCTTCGGACATGTCCAGCGAGGAGCACCAGATAGAGGTGGATGAATGTGAGGATGAGTACAGCGATTCGCGGCTTCTGGGCAGGCAAAACGGTACGCTAGTGGCCAATGGAAAGTTGATCGGTGGTCTCAATTCGAGCAAATCGATGGCTGGTGCAGTCAACATACCATCACCACCCTCGTCCACCCGGTCCTCTTTTGATGGTTTGACTCGTGACTCACTGCTTTCCAACGGTGACCTCGGGGCCGAGTCGAACTCTTCGGAGCCTGACTCTTCGTCGGAACACGTTTGTATCTCTGGCTCGATTGCATTCGACCAGTCTAACGACCTTTTCGACGAGCAGCCAGAGTGTCAGTCTGAGCTGTCCTCTGCGGAGGTCGCGTCACCGCTCACCAATCACGAGCCAGTCATCGACGATGAAATAATGTTACTCACCGCTGATCTGGTTGAGAAGGTCTGCCTCACCACCGAAGAGGAATCTAGGTGGAACGACATCAAGATTGACCTCGATGGCGAGACCATACTGCCCAGTGGACTGCGCATCGTTAATGGCGTTGCAGACATGCCTATCTGCAGAAATTCTGAAGAAGAAGCTCAACGGCCACCACGATTCACTAACCAGTTAAACTTTTTGAAGAATATTCTCCAAAAGTATATTTGTCGGTATAAGACGGCAACGCCATTCCTGCAACCGGTTGATAGTGTGCGATACAAGATTCCTCATTACTACATAATTATTCGCAAGCCGATGGATTTAAATACAGTCAAGAATAGACTCAATTTCCTCTGGTATGGCTCAGCTCAAGAGTGTATTGATGACATAAGGCAAATATTCAAAAATTGCTACTTATTTAACGCTCCTACCGAGTTTGTCTATACATCCTGTCAGAAGTTAGAAGAGTACTTCAATGAGAAGCTAAAGGATATACCCGAACCAGAAACGGAGATACCTTGCCCACCTCGACCAAACTATGATGAATGTAAGTGTCACTTGACCTTGAAATTTTGTTTATTTAAAATGTTTAACATTTTTATTTTTTTGTAGATATTAAAAATCTGAAAAAGAATAGTTCGAAGCGGCGAAATACCTCGGTGTCTGATTTGGAGACCAACAGTCCCACGACACCAATGCCTGGTGTGCTCACCTTCACCCCAATCAAGATGACCACTCGTCGCGAGCGTGGTGTGATGGTTCGCAAGCCGAGCAAGGACTTGCCTGCTACAATCGTTACGCCGCAACCTAAAAAACCAAGTGGGCGTAAGGTGCCCCTGAACGATGCAATGAATACGGCTCTCGAGTTTGTTAAAGAATTGTTCACTAAACAGCACAGTTCATTCGCTTGGCCATTTTATGAGCCCGTGGATTTAAAAGAATATCCAGACTATCTCAATTTTGTGAAAAAACCAATAGACCTCACTACTATCAAGGTATAGCTTTTTTACTTATTTTTTAGAATATTCGAGTTTTACTCTGCTTTTTTATTATAGAACAACATTGAAACTGGAAAATACCTCACTATCAATGACTTTGCCAAGGACATGCGCTTGATGATCTCTAACTGCTTGCGTTATAATCCGCCTGAGGCGGTTATCATTGAACAGGCACGAACGCTGAGGGTATGTCGAGTGATCGGTTACCTAAGCTCAGAGCCCATCATTGATCTGATCTCTGCTTTACTTAGGAGAAATTCGAACATTTCTATGCCGGCATTCCGGAAGAAAAATTCACTGAAAAGTTATCTCTCCCTACTAAATCAGGACAGTCATCGCGTCAATCGAGTGCCTCTAGCGCTATTGGTCTTGCATCTCTAGGCTCTCCTCATAGATCTAAACATAATGCGGGCAGTGAATCTCATTACCGGCATGGAGGAAAGGGTCCGAAAGTGAAAAGTCCAGTCAAGCCTCATGGTCAAATGGATGAAGCTGGTCAGCTATTTTCCTCCTATAACATCAATTCATTAGAGATGGACAGCAATCAGAGAATGAAGATCCTTGAGAATCAGGTGGTGACGCTGACAAAAGCGCTGACCAGCATAGTCAATCAGTCAGTCAATGCAGGAATCAACCCGCAGTTTTTGGCTCAATCGATGGTAGCCAATGGTGCCCCTGTGCAAAACGGTGGTGGTCGTGGTCGTGGCCGCAAAGCCAACGGCAATGCCCCAAAGCGACAATACACTAAGCGTGCCAACAACAAGCGAAAACGCCACCTTTCATCAGATGAGGACTCAGAAGACGAAGGACAAGGGGGATCTCTGCTCTCCACCATCAATGAGCCCTTGGCAGGACCCTTTGACCCGCAAGACATCAATGACCTCAAACAGCTCAAGCACGATCTAGAAGAGCTGAGTGGTAAGTTGATGTCAATGGTTTCTTGTGGTTTTAGAATTAATCACTGCTTGTTTTGTAGCTGCTGACCTTCAAGACGTTCTGCGCATTCTACAACGATCAGAGCCGACATTGAGTTGTGATGATGAGCAAAACGTCGAGATTGACTTTGAAAAACTTCATTCGAAGACACTAATTGCACTGCGCAAATACGTTTCATCGTGTCAACGTAATACAGCAAAAAAGGCATCCGCCAACGGTAAAGCAGCTGGCACGGCAAGAACAAGCACCAGCAAGCGACAATGCCATCAATCGAACGCGCGTTCACATCTTGATACCGACTGTGATACTCCCACCACTAGCAACCATTGGTCACGTGCTGGCTCCCGAGCTTCAAATCTTCAATTGAGTGAAAGCAGCAGTGATAGTGAAGTGGACTAGATGCCGCGCTTAGACCTTGATGGGTCTCAGTCGACGCTGGCCATCTGGCGCTCTCGCTTAGTGTGACCTACACCAACAAGCCAGTCTGGTCTCCTCGCCCTCCCGATCGACCTCATTCTCATCTCATGGCACGATCTCCAGCACTGGCCACTCGCACACCGTCCCCATTGTAAATTGCTCCCACCCCCTAGGTTCACACTAGCAAATTGTGAGAGTTGTTGGATAAACCTGATGATAGCGAGTGTTGCATCACTCCCTCTTTCACCACCTCGCCATCTTTCTGGTACCTGAGTGGCTCTGTCCACGTGCGCATCATCTCACCCCTCACCAGTGAAAGTCATGTTTGCGAGTGTTGTATCATCATTGTTGATCTCCTTAGTTTTTCTTCTTTGTCTCATGGTCATACACACACACATACACACCAACCCACAGAAACTACTCAATCCACCCAGCACTTTCTCCTCGCCCCTCTGCAGTGGTTTCTGCAAGCTCCAAGAGTTTAGTAAATTTTTTGTTTTTGTTTTTCTATTTACCTTTCTCTTTAATTTCTTTGATTTTATATAAAAAAACAAAAAAATAGTTTATCAAAATGTTTCTTCCTTTCTCAGGCCATAATGAAAAACACCCCAGAATCCCTTTCTCCGTTCCCTTCAGAGCTCTGACTCTTCGTCCCACCATTTCTCCGTCAAAACACACACACACACCGAAACATTGTGACTTGAATCGGTAACATGTATGACAGTGACACAAAACAAGAGTGTACCTTTTCTTTTTTGTTTGTCTCCTTATTCTTGTGTAAATTACCATGTCTCGCCCTGATATGATTCTCGTTATTATTATTATTCTTATTATATATTAAGAAATAATAAGAGCATTACTAATTCTTTTTTTCGTTAAAATTCCGTCTGCTACATTGTACTCTGTCTGGTTGATGAGGAATGCAACTGACAGGCGCGTCTGGCTAGCTAATCGCTCCCTAGCCGATCGGTTGTCACAGGCTCCAAACAGGAAGTTGCACAGTTGACCACTTGGAACGCCGCTCGAGGAGGAGTTTTACTACTATCAGCGAAACAGATTACGCCACTCTCTCCCTCTCTATTTCCCTTACACTGGCATAGTGGGCACTGTGTGGGCGGAACGAGTGCGATAGAGTGTCTTACAGTGGCGTAGTTGTTGGGAAATGACCATCGTTGGCCGAGTGATCACTATCGATTGAGTTTAATTGGAGAACTTACCCTAGTGATGCACGTTGACACCTTGGCGGCATTGTGAGTTGCGAGATAACATTGAAGATCGGATGGCAAGGAAAGGCGAGTAGTGATGCGCGTGTTTCCTCACCCGTGGTGGTGACACTCTGATCGATTACCCAGTGCCACTCCCACCACGGTCAACACTGATGCTCAATTGGATTGGTATCAAGTGGCAGTTGGTGGACTTGAAGATGAGTTGAGTTGAGTTGTATCACCTAAGGGAAACGGTGGTCGAGCACAACAAGTAATGAGCAGTTGTAAGAGCCAAACAACACCGATCACTCCACAGAGTCTAAGTTCAGTGATACGAGATTTGTGAAGGGTCTCCATTGGTTTACTCACAAACCACACTTATTCGTGTACTTCTGATTGTTTCATTCAATTGTTATTTTTACATTAAATTAGACTTGTTAAACTTTGACAATTTCTTTACTTCATCTAATCATTTACAGTTTATTTTCATTTTCAAATCGGATATCGAGATTTGAAAATTATAACCTTATTATAATGCAATGTTTTTGTAATATTTTTTAGCTGGCTTTCTAACCTTAAATTATTTGATTCTAAAACTATTTAAAATGTGATTTTTATTTTCACATGTAGTTTTTTCCATACGGTATGAAAGATTACATTATCATTACAGCTTTATCTTATCAACATTGATTCTATTCTATTTCCAAATGATTAAAAAATGTGAAAAATTTATAACAGTGGCGGAAATATAACGATAGAATAAGTCTTTACACTTCCCTTATTTTCAATTCGCTTTGAAAATTAGTGGCAAGCACCGATATCAAGTCAGCTCACTCAAAAATGCCAGTTGGTCTCAACGGATGTAGACCAACTTGTCATTGTAATCGCTTGAAGCGACACTACCATCTACTCTACTCTTCTCAAGCTCAATCTAAGCTTATTCTTTGTTTTTGCTCGGTTTCCTTGGAATCTACATCGTAACCTAATTGTTCCTTATCAAGATGATGTTTGTGAGCAGGTAGGGACATCTTACGGCAGAAAAAGTTGTTATGCTTTTATAAAGGGATTCAATATACAGTGTTGCCTCTAGTTTTACTCTTCGAATTTACATTGAAAAGTGAAGCAAAGAGAGAATTAAACAAGGTTCGATTTATGCATTGGGAAAGCTACACTGCTTACAATGGCTTGGTGTGAAAAGTGAAGCAAGTAAAACTTGAGACAATACTGTATTGATGAGACACTACATGCTGTATTCGATACATGCTGTGAGAGATAACCCAGAATTGGCCAAATTGCCACATTCAAGTTGCCGGACCTTTGCATGACCCCCCATTTTATGGATTTATGGCAAGATGGCGCAGTGGCGCTGGTTCAGTTTGTGTGTGTGCAATGTACTTTTCATGGCGCGCCGGTGTCGCAGAGGAGGGGATGATGATTCAGCCTGATAATCTCTGGCGTAATCGTAGTTTCATTCATCGCTAGGCCACCCGCTCACAATCTGCCAATCATGTGACACGACAGAGAGACACCACCAGTGCCAGTGTTTGTGTCAAACTAAGTATGTTTGTCACTCGATGCTCGGCAATCGACTGCAGCACTTGAGAATGAGCGAGCCTCGTGGTTCTTGTCGGGGAAGAGCCTATCGCCCACCCGGCTACTAGACACATCACTGCTTATGATACATAACCAGTGAAGGTACGAGGCACTGCCTTACTGGAGCAGTGGAACCAAAGTCCATTCAGCCACAAAACTGGTACTCCTCGTTGGCTCATTGACTTTCAATGGATAATTTTTGAGTAAAAAAGGTCTGAACTGGTTGAGAACAGCTCCCAGAATCAGTACAAATATTGTAAGATGATTGAGCTAGGTTAAATTGAAAAGCAACAGCTAGTGGAGCTACCAACAAAGGTAGCGTGCACACCGGTGTCGTAATGAGGAAGTGTCGTCGCGGTGCTCACTGCAGTCTGCAGCTTGGCAAACACGCCATGGCGCCCTGCCCGTCACAAGGCGCAGCTCTATCACTCCGAAAGAAGGTTGTGTAGCATTTTATTTAGATGATGATTAGACGGCTTGCGACGCGTCCGCTGAGCGGAGACAGGTGTCGAGGGATTATAGACTGATGGAGTTGCATTGCGAGTGTGCGATCAATGGTCTAGCGCTCACTCACTGCGTCTCAGCTCGGCTGCACATTGTCGGGCACCTCGCTTTGCCATGGGTAGCGGTGTTTGCTGTACGCCTTGCTCACTATTACTGTCTGGTTCGGATCGTAAAGGAAGTGACCCTCAGGTGGAATAGAACCAGTAAAGTCGAGTCCATGGTATCGACGCGCGGTGACCGCATGTCGCCAGTAACCGCCCACGAACTGTGACACACCTTCGAGGTAACGCCGCATTTGCTCGGAATGACCACTGAGCGTCATCATCTCGTCCATCAATCGGAAGACTTCGTTGTCAGCTTTCTTGAGCATCTCGTGCACATAGTTGACAGCTTCCTGTAGAGTCATTCCTAGACGACGAGATTGATGGGAGGGTTTATCGTCTAAGCATTGACTACCTACCTTGGTTGACAAGCACAGTAAATGCATGTCGCATTTGGCTAAATTTGTAGTTGTTCTCAGCAACCTCTTTGCGAAAGGTGAGGTAATCGTTGACCAGAGTCATCTCTCGCGAGATTGCTTCAACAAGAGCGCGCATGGTCGGGTGACTGAACTGGTGCTCGGGAAGTGCCACACCGGTAGCAAATTCGATGAGTTGCATCGACATCTGTCCTCCCACCGAGCCAAGTCGAGCGCGCATATACTCTTCCCAGCTGGGAATTCTCTCTGCGTCATCCTCGACGGGCTTCGGATGACCGTTGCCATAGTGGGTCTCACCTCCATTGGTTCCATTGTTGTTGTGGTCGACGCCATCTGACGTGTACCACTGTGTCTCGAGCACATTGCCCTCGATGTAGTCTTTAATCATGCGGACCGAGCGACGCACCTGTTCATCGTTGTAGTCAAAGTAAATCTCGCTCAGCACCGACTGAATGCCACGGATGAAATCGGGCCACTCGGGTCTGCATTATTAAGCAAAAGAAAGACAATAGATAGAGAGAGAGAGAGAGAGAGAGAGAGAGAGAGAGAGAGAGAGTGAGTGAGTGAGAGAGAGAGAGAGGGAGAGAGAGAGAAAATGTCACTACTATTGTCTACTATCCAATTTGCA
>WURS02060469.1:0-10693 GCA_011762765.2 Rhinocypha anisoptera | reverse complement strand
AATATATAGGGCAATTTGTTAGAGACGTTAGAAGAAAGACATACCAAGGTGTAGGAGAGCTGGCACTAGATAGGAAAGGATGGAGGGTTGCAGTCAACCAATCTTAGGATTGAAGTACTGATGATGATGATATATATACACATATATAAACATATACACATACATGCACACACGAGCACACGCATACACTTATATACACGCACATAAAAAAGAAAAACTTGACATACACATTGGGAAGAAATATTTCGGAAATCCTTTCCCCTTCAGTTCTCCCAGACTGACGAAGGGGAAAATGTTTCTTCCCAATCTGTCTTTCAAGTGTTTCTTTTAATGTGTGTGTCTATAAGTGTGTTCGTGTGTATATATATGTGTGGATATATATATATATATATATATATAAATGTATGTAAAGCGGTGAGAAGACCACACCTGTAGTGGTCTTCTCACCGCTTATAGAACTATGCTTGTAGAACGTCACGAGAAACATAGAACACACATAGAAGAACACTTACAAAAGGAACCGAATTTTCGGTGGTCGAGGCACACCTTTTTCTTAAGGCTCGAGGAAGAAAAAGATGTGAGCTTTATGGTTCTCGTGTGCTTCTACAAGTGTATATATATATTATGTGGTATTTTATTTGTACATCGAGGGGTTTGGCCAATTACAACTCCAATTCATTCTATGGTAGAGAAGTAACATATACGATATATCTATGATGTATATAAATAAATATATATATAGTCCGTAAAGACAACTCTATGGCAATTTACAAAATGTCTTAATGGTAGAAGTAGAGGAGACAGAAACACTGAGTAGACGAACTCGTCCAAATTCACGACCTATGTCGTCTCCCGGGACGTGTCGGAGAGAGAGAGCCTGAGGTACAATCTTTGCTTTCTTACAAATTGCTAAGATTCAATTATGATGCGGTAGAATTCGGGAATTTTTGTGTTAAGGAGATGGATATTTTCCACTGATGAATGTGTACTTTATTTTGACCCCTTTCGATGTGCTTTAAGTACATTGAAGTTGTTTCTCACGATCTCTCTCGTGTTCTAATTCTTCGCGCAGATTTTTCATTCAGTCTTCCCCATTCGATCGATTATTCTTTTGTTTTTCGTTTCTCCCTTACTCCGCACATGCTTTTATTCCTTCTTACTCCAGTCAGATTCAGGGTTTACTTAGTAATCCATGGTTAACTTTTCACGCATTTTACCAGAATTCCTTTGCCGCTTTCGGTATTCCTATTTATAAATGATGCCATCTTTCGTCTAATGTATTTCAACGGTTTTCCATCCTTGAAAGTCAATTAAATGTTCCGTTTCTATCATTTTAAAATGATCCATTTTCTTCTTTATTTTTTCTTCAATTTTTAAATTTTCAGTTCACTCTTCATGTTTAATAATTTTAATTACATCAATCTTAACTCAGTCCTGGAACTATTGGAATTGACACTGGAAGAGATTTCAAGTAGAAATGAGTGATTTCGATTCGATTCATTCTAAAATCGATCATTTTAATACTATTCCCGATTATTTAGAATCGATTATTGTGATCCGATTCTGATTCCATTCGTTTCCCTTCCGATTCAATTACGATTGCGATTCAGTTACGATTTCGATTCTGATCAGATTTCGATTCAGTTAGGACTCCGATTAATTTAAGATTTCGATTCAATTACTATTCCGATTCAATTACGATTCCGATTCAGTTACGATTCTGATTCACTTACGATTCCAACTCGAATCGAATAACATGATCGGATTCTAATCGATTTAGAGGATCCGATTTTTCGAGCGAATCGTTTCACACATTACGGTTCGAATCGATTGGGTCGAATAGATTCATTCCTTGAAATCACACATCTCTAATTTCAAGAGATATCGTCGCATTTCCTTGAATTTACTCCTTGGAGGAAAAGTTAAGGAGTATGTGGTGTAATGAAGGATGTACGGTTTCATTCAGATCATATCGTCTGAAAACTCACGCCCAAGATCTTCTTCACTGAGATATAGGACCTTCTCGAATTTGAAAACAAGGATATCTTATGTGGAGTTAAATTTAATTGATATTTAAGGAATTTGATAACCGTATGAAATGACATTATGACGGCCAGGAGTACTATTTGTGACATTTCTCCGCCAAATTTATAGAACTAGGAAAAATGCTAGATATCGATTGCACATGTAATGATGAGACATACTCAACAATGGATAGATACGTCATATTCAATGTAAAGGAACATGACATGAACTACTCAATAGGAAACAGAGGTCTCCTTAAAAAAACCCTTTAAAAACCCTCAATGTTGAGTCAAATAGTGATACAGGTAGAACCATATATAAGGACGGAAGGCAATGAAATATATCTTCCGATTAACGGTTATAAATCAGCTGCAGTGCCGAACAGAATTTATCGGAAGAGAAAGAATTAAACAAAATGCGAATCGCATGAATGGTCACACTTCTGAACACAATGAATTTGTACGGAACGCAACGTAAGAACGGTCGGTTATATAACATGGCAGAGGTAATGGAATTTTTAAATGGAGCGACCAATGGAGAATCTATTATGATGATATAGATAATTGTATAAATTTCGAATCCACATTTAGACTTAAACTGAGATTATTGACATTTTTTACTTGAATATTTAAGGATTATAGGGCATATCCTCATTAGACATGCTGGAAAACCCAAAAGGAACAAGGGTGTCACCATGGCCTATGAGGTGACTGTGGTGTCACCATGGCCTATGAGGATTGGTATTGGATAGGAAAGAAATCGGATTAATCCGATCAGTCCTGGATTTTCAAAAAAAAGGTCCTCTGGACATCAGCGTAATGAGGTCATTGAAATTATAAGGTTTTTTTATGCCCGATCAAGTAAAGCCTTTCGAGAGGAGTTTACCGACTTCAAAAGAAAATCGTTCGTTGAAAAACCAAACGACCGTTCAACATCATATTCCTCTATTTCATTCAGTAAGGCTCAAGGCAATAAGTCATACGTAAATTCACTTTGAAAGTAAAATGTTGGGTGAGAAAGAAAAAAAGGAGAAGTGTAGAAAAAAATCATTTATCGAACTCGTTTCCAAAGTATTTTTACAAGGAGCTCGCTGAGTATACCTGCTCATTTACAGCGAATGAGACCAATCGATATTCCCGGAAATAGAATGGTCCATCAAAGTCCACCAGTTCCAATGAATTTTCCACTCCCGATTAAGGTTCTTACCTATTATAGATTGAAGTACTGAAAGCGGAACATTTAATGCTGATAGTAAACATTAAATTTACTAATTAATAAGAATATTTTTTAGTTCTAGTTTAGTGTTTATTTAGTAGTCATTAGTAATTTTTTATTCATATATCAGTTGAAGCTGTGACTTTAATCAGTAATTCAATCTACCTTGGCCAAATGAAATATATTACAATTTTATCTCTAGTTGGTAATTTTAATGAAAATTTAACCCTCTGGTCTCAAAATGTCTTCCACGCAAAGCATACTCTTCAAGACTTGAGTATCAGCTCTTTGTTATAATGTTAGTGAGAGATACAAATAAATTTAATGACTAACTCAACTTTCAGAGATAGTGGAAGGTATAAAATTAAATTCCCCGAGCGTATCTCTTCTTCGATGCTCACCTGTTTTGTTCCTATACCCAACACGAAATTTCCGGGGTGCTCAGCAGAGGTCCGGGAAATGAATTTGATGACCGCGCGGCGAGTCTTCGCTGAAAAAGGAGAATGTTTAGCGAAGTCGAAAGAAATTAGGACGAAATAATGAAGACAACGGTTATTCATCCAAATGTTTGTCATTGGAAGATATTTAATGTAAAAAATTCAGAGCTTAAAAATAATTGAAAATCGATTTCCATCATGAGAGGACGCCAGGGGCAAAAACATTTTGAGTCAATGTAGCTATCCATTTGCATTAAATAAGTAACCAGCCTATGATATACAGTAAAACCCCGTTATATAACGCGCCTCACTCAACCGCGGCTTCGGATATATATCGCGGGTGTCACCACGTCCCCTAAAATGATTACTTTCACTATTTTTTTGTTAATAGTACGATAGATAATTTGTAGCGAATTTATCTCGACGTGCCTACCGACGCATCGCTATGGCGCTACGTAAAGAGATCATGTCAACGCATTTAAATCATGGAACATCAATTTATATTGCATTCCGTTAATGAGTTAGTTATAAAATTTAGTTTTAAATTTGGTTGTTATATTTTCCCACGTAGTTTCCCGTAATAACGTTGGTGTGAACCCCTTTCCCTTAGACCCGCGGTATAATGGGATTTACTGTACAACTTTTCTTAATCGGTGGGTCTACCGACTGTCCTGTTATTGGGCGGAGTGGGAGGGGGGAGGATTTGGGACGGACGATGAGGAAGGATAGAAGGTTGTGTCACATCGAGATATGGAGAACCTTTCATATTCCGTGCGGGGATAACGAGCACCTGTGCTCCTTGTTTTCCGAATTCATTGTCCTCGGTGCGGAGATGACAAAAATTCGCCGCCAAAATCAGCGGGCAATTACTCCCCACGAAAGGCACACCCACAATTCCCTCCCTCCCCCACACACCCACCGCCACACACTTTGTCGAAATGAAATCAAGTCCGATTACCATGTTATAAACGGGCCACTTGAGGAAGGAGGGGGATTGCGAGGAAGCGAGACGGGGTTTGGCGAGAGAAATTGGATCCCGAGACGAAATGCATTGCTGGAGGAGAGAGAGAGAGAGAGAGAGAGGGTTGGGGATGAGCAAAAGGTTGGGGAAGCTACGGAAATCTGCCGGAGGGAACTTGTACGGCACGGGAGGCAGCCCGAGATGTTCCCTCTTCGCCGGCGAATCTGATATCGGCGTGATTGAAAGACACCGCGGCCGGGGGTCCGGTTGGGGGATCTGTGTGAGGGGAAGAAAGGAGGGGAACAGACTGGAGCAAATTGGTACTTTTAACTTTCAAAATCGTATAACTTTTGATCGAGAAACGATATTAGCGTAAATGTATTTTTATGCGAAAGCTAATGCTCCAAAGAACACAGAAAATATTTGCAAAGTTTTAGTTTTCTAATAAAAGTCTGGAAAAAATGTGCGAAATCAAAACTTTTGTGCAAATATCAAATATATTTTTTCGATTGAACTTTTATAACACAAAAAGAATATCTTGGAAATATAAATATTTACAATATTATATTTTCGACTTATTCTTATTAAAATGGAAGGTGGGAATAATATCAATATTATTAGTTTTCAACCTTGTTTAAACAAATGAAATGACTAAGGAAATACTACCTGTAGATGAAATTTGATAACGGAACACTATTCTTTAAAAAAAAAACAAAGGAGAAAGTATTTACGTGTTGTACACGTTCGGCCGTAAACTGATGTAAAATGTATCCCGGCGCGTAGCACACCCAAAAATATACGAACCGCATTGAAAACTGACAGCATAAAATTGATACGCGTCTACATTAATAATTTCGCAAAATTTGGGTTTAGAACAAAGATCGAAGTTTCAGCCGTGATGTGGTGGAATTTTTACATGTTGAGTAAAAGGTTGATGCAATCCTGATGATGATGATGGCGTAGCATCGAAACCTAGGTTGAAATAAACATATATTTTTGTAGAAAATTGCATCAACCTTTTACTCAAAATATGGGGTTTAGCACATTTTTTTCATACTTTTAATTTAAACAATCAAAATTTTGTGAATATTTTCTTCTATTTTTTTTTGTTTTAGTTTTCGAATAAAAAATCGATTCATATTAATATATTTATTCGGTAATAAGTTCTACGATTTTGTGGAAAAGTACCATTCTACCTCACTGTGGGGCGCCGCCGGTGACGCTGGGGAAAGGGGGGAGGGGGAGAGGAAAAGGGAGGTAACTAAACGCCCTTCCGAGTAACCCCCTCAGGAGGTGGGGTACCTCGAGTAATTCTCGCTGTGAAGGATAAGTGGCCGTCGAAATGAGGATTCGGGGAGGAGGGCGGGGCGTCCCCCGGGGCCACACGGACGAGGGTTTCGGAGAGATAAGGGGGTCGCCCTGGTTTTTAGTTTTCGACGGCGAGGGATTTATTGAGACGCGGATCTCTGGCGAAATATCAGGCCTCCCGGGTGGAATGAAGAGAGGGGGATGTCGATCGGTGGGACGGTGATTGTGTTGGGATGGATGTCCCCGGGTGGATCGGGAGGAGGAGGAGGAGGAGGGGAGAGAGGTCCTCTTCCCTCATCGGTAGTGGTTTCGTCTACGTTGTCTCCTGCCAAATGGCCGCAGGGTTTGCGGAATTCCCCCGTCGGAAAATAAAATGCAATTTGTCTCCCGATCCTTATCTCAAAGTGTTTCGTAACGGGCCTTTTGCGCAACTGACGAGGTTTTTTAAAACTCGTTTTTTTTGGTCCTATATGTAACGGAAATGAGGAGAGTGGGAACCCCGATCTGAATTGCGCGTCAACTTCGGGGTTCGAACATTTTTCTTTCCGCTCCAGAAAATATTTTGCGAGACAATCCTCCCTCACCTATCTTCAAGTTTCCGTCGAAATCTTACGCAATGCAAAATTTTTCTGGGCCTGCGTCTGTGATAGACTACGTTAATGATATTCAATAATATTTGCAGGCATAAAAAAAGTAACAGCGGATAAATAACGCTGCCTCAGGCAGAATTGTGTGGAAGTCCATCATACTGGGGTTAAAAGAACCAACCCTGCAGTTCCCACATTAATTTTTATTCGACACGACTATGGTTTCGTGGTCTAGACCTGATGATGTAGCCCTGCTACGAAACCATAAATCGTGTAAAGTAAAAATGCATGTGAAAACTGCAGAGTTGGTCCTTTTGCCCCAGCTGATAAATGATTAAATTTCCCGATTGTTGATCAATCACAGTTTTTCGAGTTCAAACTTTTTTTTAAAGAATAAATGACAGATTTGATGAGTCGAAACTGAATAGTGGAGAAATCTGTTTCATCTTGCTATTGGTGAAAGCAGTTCTGGCGCACCACCGGGTCACACTCACCATTTCTACCGACGACGTTTCGATGGGCGAGTCGTCTGTCGGAACGTCGTCGGCAGAAGTGCAGAGTGTGACCCGGTGGTGCATCAGAACTGCCTTCACCAATGCCGTACGCCATAACATAGGAAAACATCCGTGCCTTCTTCGTGTTCGTGATATTTTGAAATGAAACTACAATTAATATGGCAGAAAAAGGGAAGAATCACCCGCTAAGAGCAGTTTGCCGCTTTGCCGCATCTGGTTCTCGTGTCGCTTTGATCGCACGTGCCGTCGCCTAACCCTTTGAATTCTTTTGTTTCCACGCGACACGCTGGTGATGCCTCTCTCTCTCTCTCTCTCTCTGGACAGCTTTGGATCTAATATTTTTAGTTTTGAGAAGCAGGTGTTAAACCCTTGCAGTCTTTAACGTGATCGAACACCTACGGCAGCAAATCTCGGACGAAATCACTTCCTACGGGCCGAACGCCACGTATGGAGAGGATAACTGACGTCCATCCGAGAGACGTCCAACATGATTTGGAAATGGCCACCGAACCGAATGGCTGACTCCGTCCCTAAGATTAAATTTCATCACCAAGGGTGCCACAAGGGGGGTTAAAAAAATATCAGTAGCATTGCCAATAACCGTGGGCGGGATAAACTTGAAATCCCTGACTATCGTGGCTACAACTTAAGTTTTACAGGAATGCTTTACAGCATTTTACAAATGTCATCCTAATATGGATTATCATAAAATCAGAAAGACGGACAGTGAAACTGAGTGGTTTAAAGATTGAATGCTTACTCCCGCAAACACAGAATGACGTTGATGTTGAACACATCAGCTTAAAGCACAAGCCTTAAAGCAGTTTAACTGGGAAAGTTTCCGATCAAGGTACATGGTTTTATACGTCCTTTAAAACGCCTTACAACTCAATTCGCAGTATATAATGTTAATTATAAGTTAGCAATTACTCAATGTGTCGTTGTTCCATGTTTTCTTCTACCCTATTTATTTATATCCTAGTAGATAGTTTATATCACAGGGACAAGATGAGGCAATCGTAGACAATTTTTTTACTTCAAATGACAGATTCAATTTAAACAGTCGACCCTTTGAGAGGCGGGATAATAATTACATATTTGAATCTTAATGGTGATAATTTGCCATTGTGATGGCAACTTTTGACTGTCAAAAGTATACTCTATTTTGACCATTTCTATGTCACTACATCATCATCTGGCCTGATGATGATGTAGTGACCTGACGATGACGCATGGACATTGAAACCGGTCAAAATAAAATATATTTATAACAGTGAAAAATTGCTATCTAATTATCATTAATGTGTACTAATTAGAGTTGGGCGATTCAGATTCGACTCACTCGGAAATCAATTATTTGAATACGATTCCCGATTATTTTGAATCGATTATTGTGATCCGTTTCTGATTCGATTCGTTTCCTTTCAAATTCGATTCATTTCCTTTCCGATTTGATTCAGTTCCGATTCCGATTCAATTACGATTCCGATTCTAATCGATTCACATGATGCGGATCTAATCGATTTATAGGATCCGATTCTTCGAGCGAGGCGATTCACACAATACGACTCGAATCGATTCATTCCTTGAAATCTCCCATCTCTAATTCGAATTCCACCACTTGGCGACTGAAATTATTCGTACACATTTACATATGATCTACTAACTGTTGCTTGGGTCTATTTTCTCCCTTGTTTTTTACAAAGTCCACCTGGCAAATGGTAACTACAAGCATTGTGTACTGCAGATAGAGAACGACTATTGTGATGACAGGCACGACACGGATGATGGAAACCTTTGTACGCTTCGAATCTAATGCACTACTCCATGAATGAAGTGAGAATGAATCCACTATTTCGTACGCACGGTCCCATTCGAATCCCATTTCGTGACAACGTACGTATCGTTAAGTAGTTTAAAATTCACGCTCCTAATCCAAAGAAAATTTAACACTAGTGTTTTATTCGATATTGAGTGTATCAGTGGCGAGAAGTATTTTAAGCTTCGGGAGTAAAATACGGCGTTACGTCCGTGACGCCGTAAGGGACACTCTGCGCGCTTGTTTGTAATTGTTATCCATAATAAGAATCCCTTTTATTTACAGGTGCAGAGAGTATAGAGTGGTAATCATGTTGGGAGAAAGTTGATCAGACCCTTTGTGCATCTCATTTATTCTACTTCGTAGATCATAGTGTAAAATTAGGTTTATTTTCTCCCTATTTCCAAATGTTTTGTTCCTTTATCAGAGCGTTATTCCTATCGGCAGTACTTATTATCTTTGTTGACTACGAAGATGTAAAGGGCTTTTCCTTTCCAGTTCTCTTTTTTGTCCTCAAGGTGAGATTTATTTAAGGCCTTAGGAAATACAAATTCGGAGTTTAACCCTTTGTAGGGGTCGTTGGGCTCGAGTTCCGAGTGGCGTCATATTGGGGCTCCTCTTAGGGCGTCGCTTTTAGTTCGGATTTCCTTTGTTCCAAAGGCCTTTGTTCTTTTTCTTCACCGGAAACACGAAAAATATTCTTAAGTAAATTCTGAACAGATTGTATTTCTCATCCGTAAGAAATATTAGCAGTATATATGCGAAAAATTGATGAAAATACAAAGTGGGACGGGGAATCGGGAAATTAATAAGGTAGTTGAAGCACAAGATCCACAGAATCACAAAAAATGCATTATGGAGAATTTCTTGTGGTATTATGGCAACATTCAGGATTTAAAAAAAATTAAATCGCTGAATGTAGGTTAAGTAGGATTTGTATTCATTTGATTTTTTTATTAGTTTTGCAATATGGTACTGTTCCAATTACGGAGGGATGAACATCTCATAAATGGATTTTGAATAATATTTACATCTTCTATTTCTTTTTCCTATTGTGTTACGGTAAAAAAAGCTTAAAATGGAAATACACCAACCGCTAATGCGGGTGCTTTTTCATGGCGTTTATTTTCTCTCTTTTCTTTCTTTTTATTTACAGACGTGGTTGGCGAAACGCATTCTCTCACCGAAGCGCAAAAACTCAAGGATTCGTTGGAATCTAATTTGTGAGTACTCATATACGTATATTATGTTCATCAGTATTATTTTTATAATCTATATTAACGCTTAGCGGCTTAACTCGAGTTCGTCGAGGCAAAGGGAAAAGCAAAACGCTGAAGACCCAAGCTTCCAGTGAGACTATTTTTATGTTGTTCATTCACGACATTATGATTCTCATGTCGGTAATCTCACCACGTGATAAATATCGTGTTTGCGATAGTGGCGTCAGCATTACGCTCTCTATAAATTGTCACCGATTATTCATCTGTTGAATCATGTTCGCGTGGAGTAATGTTAAGGCGTAATCGTAAAAATCCCCTCCAGAAATACCTGTCGTATTTTCCTCGCCTCGGAGGTGAAGCGTTGCATGTTTTCTCTGCCGAGGCGAGGGGGAGTGTTCAGGTTGTCTCGGGCATTTTTTTTTATTTTAAGCGTACAGATGTGTGTACTGATGTGATAGGGGTGGAGATGGGGAGCAAAAAGAGAGGGAGGGAGAGAGAGAAAGAGAGAGGCACATGGGGGTCGGATGAGGGAGACATAGGGAGAGAGATACAGAGACTTGAGAGCCATAAGAGCACATCGGAAATGGAGGAGGGGCGTGTAGGGAG
>WURS02060449.1:0-10694 GCA_011762765.2 Rhinocypha anisoptera | reverse complement strand
TGATAGTTTCACCTTTCTTTCTCGGTAAACCATGCGTTTATTTTCAAAATAATGTTAACACGGTCAATGGAACGGACGGAACAATCTAAATCTTACATAGGTAAGAATTTTCACGTACCAAAGCCTCACAGTAAGTAGTTTACAATATTTTACAAGTATTGCGAAAATACTAAACACAATTCTATTATTATAGTCTATTTAGAATGCTGAAATATGTCCTGGATATCCCGTGCTATTAAGGCTTCCGACAACTTTTTGTTGTAATTTCTAACATTTTTATGTTTTAAACATTATTATTATCCATTGTTCGCTTTCACATTACTTAATAACGCTTACTGGAAAGTATTAATTCCTCATTTGGTTTCTACCTCTAAGCTATTAATTATGCCATGAGTTATGTTCTATCAAACGCTATAAGGGGTACCTATAAAAACCTCCAAAAGGATCATCATATAATATATAAGAAAGCCACTGCGGTCTGTTATTTGCAAATATAAAGAACACGAAGTAGTACAATGAAACATTCTTACTGTGCTTTCACTGTATTTATAATAAGATCCTTTATGTTTTATTACAGAGATAATTACGAAACCACTAAGATTCTCATGTAAATGCAAAAATGATATTCAAACTTAAACTTACATCCACTCATTGGAAAACCAGAAAGTGATAAATTACTTAAGGGGTTGAATGCAATTATTGTTTTTTTTCACTACCTCTCAGAACACACTCGCATAATTGATGACTGGCATAAAATTATTCATTGCAAACATTTTTTCAAACCCTTTTATTAACGATTGGATATTTCTAGATCCTTTCAACCACTTCCTTTCATTTACTAAATTATAAATGACGGTACTAATAACTCTATTTGATAATTACAATGTGAAATATATATTACGAAGACACAAACTGTATAGTTTGGAATGCAAATTGCTGTATAAACTTTATATAATACACGCTACTCACTTGTAAGCAGTATTTCACTAACCTTTGATGTATGTAACCGGTCACCATAATATAACCTTCTGAATAAACTACTACATTGTAAAATACCAGATCAGTGATTTGGGATTAAGAACTTATTTATACACTATTCCGGCAAATGAACATTCATTTTAACTGCAATGAGTTATCACACAGTAATTACATAGCACTGCATACAAGAACAAATAATTAGGTTAAATGTGCGGCAATCATGGAAGGAGGCTCACAGAAATATACTAGAAATAGTGTGGACACAGGTCGAGATCAACATATTCTTGTGGATCACAACTGAATAAGAAAAGATAGCACCGTTGAAACAAAATTTGGAAAGTGAAAAGAATCCATCTAACACCAACATTTCATAGTGATGATGAAGCGAATCCAGGTTGTTTTTAATTGTGAAAACGAAGGACTGAAGAACAGGAAATGATCCATGGGTGTTGCGCACACGGGCATCGTGAGCTGTAAATGTGATACGTTCTGTGGGAAGAATATAATACCGATTTTAAAATAATTACATGCATAGAATTAATTACTACAAGAGAAATATTTTTAAAAACTATTACGACCTATTCATTCAGTCTCATGATATAAAAATGTAGGTTACTGGGTATAGTATTCGGCATTAAAGTATTAGCAGAACAATATCATTGCCATTTGAAAATCTAAAATCCAAATCCATTAGGGTTAAACAAAATCGGCCATAAATTTCAGTTTTAATACCTGATCAACACATGATCATCCTCACTTGAACCGTCAAATCGTTTGCTTTCATATGTCATGATGTATTCGTGGTGACAATATCCAATAAAGACAATTACCAATAAAGACATCATGTCAGTTATTTTGCCGATCTCTGAAACACTTTTGATGTATGTCTTTCGTATTCATGCTTTCTAAGGGAATCATACATATACCTTAGTTAATAAAGTAAACCTAGGATGGACGGTTCAACTGCGAGAATAACAGGCACTCCAGTTAACATTTTTTGCATAAAATTGCCTTGTGATAAGCTGTTTCAATTATTTGCCTATACACAGAAATGAAAACTGCTATATCCAAAGCCAAACCTACCTTTTTTGCGTGTAAATATTTCAGTATTTTTCATCCATTTCTCTTGGCAATGCGGTATTCGTATAAGTATTATGACTACTGATGTATAGTTATACGACGACTGTTATACGACTTATAAGTATTATTAACTGAAGTTAAGTACTATGACTTTAACCCGAATAAATGGAGAGTATTCGTGTTTTTGACAAAACTATTCCCTGTGTTTACTGCGAGCGTATTACGCAAACAAAAGTCTTTACTCATTTTTCATGATTACGTCCCTCTTTTCCTGGCATAAAAAGTCTAAACTGTCGCTGAACGCAGTCTCGTAAAGGAAGAATACGTTTGGCAACATTGCCTCTTTTCTCACTCCATGCAGCCTAGTATTAGTGGCGTTTTTGAATACGAATTTGAAAGAGCAGTGACACCAGTACTCCTTGGAGTGGCGCTGCAACTCCTCACTGTTTTGACGTTCTAGAATACGGCCCTTAGTGTCGCATAGATGATGATGGTCATCGTAAAGTGGAACTGTCAGACGATTTTTTGACATCAATTGATCTAAAACTGGTATCATACGATTACTGAAAACAAAAATTCTTCCAAAGCTCACATTTTCAAGTTTCTAAGTTCACAAATTTTAAATTTTCAACATGAGAAATTATACAACCTATTTATTTCACAGTCATGTGCGTAGAAATATATTAAAACGATGTACTGAATTGCATAGCATTTACGTATGCATAATATGTAGCGTTATTCGGAAGCTCCGGGTTCGAACTCAGGTCGTGTCAGATGGCCATTTTCAGCTGCGAATCGGAATGCCGCTCCCTCGTTTGTTATCTGACGCTATTAGAAGTGACTCTGCATGCAGGTTACGCTTTTGAGGAATTGTCGTTCCATTACCGTAGGTTTTCAACCAGAAGATTGGTTTGTAGCAACTATCCAAGCCATCCTGTCACCTGCCAAATGCTTCATGACTCCGTAGTTCCTAACTCTGACATTACCCATCATTTTTTTGTCTCAAACAACGTGCACACCATCCCTGCTTTTCCTATCCCCCGTGTGGTGTTTCCCAGCCAAGTCACAGTGCCTCGCACGAGTGTGTCGCGTCCCTTCCTGCGTGCGCAGTGTAGGTCGTGGGTTTATTTTGTTCGGCGTCCCTTCGGAGTGCTTCCCTGTTGGTCATTCCATCCACCCATTTAGTGTTCAACTTTCAGTGCTCGATGGTTTTTTGCTTGACCATGTGGAACCACTATGAATTTCCACAGGTACAATGAAAACTAACAACACGACGTAATATTCGACAGAAATTTGTTTTATTTTCACGATACGTCTACGCGTCGAAACTAGTCGTACCTTGAAATTAAAATAAATTCCAGTGGAATATTGCGCAATGTTTTAAGTTTTCATTTTAATTGTGTCCAACATTCTTCTGCAGCACCCTTTCCACTGCTTGTAATCCTTAAGTGCTTTAAGAAGTTTTCTCACGTCCGAATTAAATCATTCGGCAAATTATTCCACATATTTCCTTTTGGATTTCCTATTTATTTTCGATTTACTTTCATTTTTCTTTTTTCTTGGATGATTTTATTGGACAGTTTTCCTTTTTCCATTCCACACCACTTCCATCGAATCTCTTCTTATTTCCTCTGATAGTCTGTTCCGCGTTGGCATCTTGTCTCCGAAAGTAAACGGACAGCTATTATAACGGACAAGCGTCACGGAGTGAATGCTGAGAGCGATACTCGCTATATAAATATGATATGCAAATATAAATGGTGTTATTTCAAGTTTGTATAACGCTAATGTCATGCTCTTAATAGCGGGAGGAAAAGGTATACGTGGTTGGAACGATAGTAGGCCGTGGAATCTCGGAACAACCTCCAAAAATATGTTCCAGCCAGTGAAACTACATTGTAAAGTTTTCCACTTTTATAGTCCATTCGTGCATGAATACTTCATAAAAATAGTTCTTAAGACGGAAATATAATGGAATATGGTTATTACGGCCCGACTAGGTGCTTCAAATGACCCTGGTTAAAAAAGTTGCGAAGTAAAAAACCGAGTTGTTCCAGTACCCTGCTAAATTTAAACGTATCGGGGGTAAACTTGAAGTATTTTACCTGAAAACGTCTTTTTCTCGAAATACCTAAATAGTGTTATTAGTACTTGATGAATCGGATATGTTAGGTAATTTCTATTGTTTTTGTCTTGCAAAATCATTTTGAATTCTTTCCTAAATGAAATCCACAACATTTTCGGTCAGTCTAAAAAGTAATTTCAAATCTTTGTCGCCGTACACGTCGCATTGGCATATTCTAACGGGTCTGTGGTGTTTCTTTACGTTGAAATAATGTAGAATAATTTCTACTTCATCGTCAAAAGCTAAAAAGATGTCAACCATTGATTATCGATTTGATCGTCCGAAAACAAAAATCATCCTAATCAAGGATTTGATCCTCAGTTATCGCTGATCGTCGTTGGTGAAACAAAATCAAATCAATAGATGATAGGCGATCAAGCGTTGGTGCAACCGGGCCTCAATCTTAGCCGGCCCAGAGAAAACATTTTGACAACGAGAGTTTATTCCGATCTTTTTCTCTTTTTGGTTAATGGAGTAGGTATGTGTGTTGGTTTATGTTGAAGGTTGTCTTGTGTGATTTCATGTATTGTAATGCATTAAAGAGTAATTATTTGCTAGACATCCCGGTTAATTTCTGAATTGCCTTAACTTTCGCCTACGAGTTTGGAGGCGTTGCGTCGTGACACTGTTTCGGTTCCCACGATCGAAAATACTGGCGAGGCAATGCTTTCATCGTCACAGGTGACGTCGACCACGTCTCGATTCCGTGACATAGTAAGCTCCATGTGTAGGGGGCGTAACGACGCCCCTTCCTAAATGTAATTTGCCACTTTAATTTTAAATAAGTCTAGTTTAGTCACCGTGTGTGGGGATCCCAATTCGATTTTAAATCGAGTTTCTGAATTTTTAAGGCTTCCACGACTAGCTCCGACCGCATTGATGTCTTCATCCGAGGGAGGGGCGGAAATCCTTTTTTCCAACTGCCACAGGACACCCATCCAACCGGGAACCGAATTGGCGAAAATCGTATTTATACGTAAGGAGAGAGAGAGAGAGAGGAAATTACCTCTTTGAGTAAAGGGAATTCCGGAGTTTCCGCGAGAAACGCTCGGTCTCCCTTCCCCCTGGCTTCTTCCGTTGGTGATGCTCTCGACAGAAGACTCTCCGGAGAATTTGCCAGAAATGATATACGTATTGGCTGTTGGCTCTGCACGGTTCTCGGGTTTCCACCGCGTTTGTTCCATTTAGGTGACAACGGTTTTGCCGAGATTCCAGCTCTCGTCGAAGGCGCTTCGACCTGAACGCGATGGAAACCCGAGAGCCACGCTGAGACATCCAAATCCACACCGCGGAAACCTCCGAACGAACGTATTCGCTGATAATCGTCCAATGTAATTTGCTTTTTGCTCCTAGTTTTGTTCCTAGTTAAACGCATTAAAATAAATATAGAGTTGCATTCGTATATATTATCAAACATGAAAAATCCTATCGTTTTATTTTAATTCATTTATATTAATTTAATTCAAATTTCCAAGTAATTGACATTCTAACCCCTTAAACAACTTTACAAACATTTCTCTCCTTAGTAGCTTTGTTTTTCTTCCTCCGGAGATCATCTAGTTACCATTTGGTAATTTAAAACTCATTAATCTCTAAATGAAGGTTTTAATAAAAATATTTCATTATTGCTTCTTGTTGTGTTCATCAATTCTACCCCAAAAGTGCCTATCAAATTAAGAAAATTGCGTTCAAATTAACTTCACTACTTCCTAAGAGACCGCCAGCAAAAAGACCACTCATGAGATGGTAAGAGCTCACAGTGAGTAGAGGGCTTGGACTAAGCAAGTGGTTCGGGTTCGAGACCCGGTGACGCCTCTGGAAACCCAAGTAAATAGATTTTCTGGGCGCCAGATCTACTCTGAAAACCGCAGGTGGTACTCCTCATTACACTGATATGTGAATTTTCACCCACCGATGGGCTTAGTACTCGGGTGGAAAGAGATCTCCCTCAGTACAAAGGTCGAAAACTTCCCGGCGTGGTGGGTACTCAACGGTGACTTCAACGTGCGGAGGGACTTTAACGAACGAGTGGAGGGTCACTGGACTGGTGGGGATCGGGGAGGACACATGGTGGTTTGCCCTCGCTCCCTAGCCTCCGGCAGATGCACGAGCGATGAAGGTCCCTCCCTACGCCTCCGGTCGATGGGGTGCGGCGGCGGACGGCTCTTCGCTGTCATCCTCCCGAGACAATCCTTTCGGGGCCATCGCCGTGACGTGGCGTCCTGCCGCTCCACCTCACCGGGAGGTGGACACGCCCTCCTTCGATTGAGGGAGTGCAAGTGTAGAGCGTGAGGGCGTCTTCTGCTTAAAGGGTGGTCCATCCTCCCTCTCCCTTTATGGAACCACTTCCGGTTTCTCGAATCTTACGCTGATCTCCGATGCCTTGAATGGAAATCGCTATTTCTTATTCATTGATTCATTCATCACCGTCATAGGCCTTCAATCCGAAGGTTGGTTGGCAGCAGCTCGCCAAGCTATCCCGTAATTCCTGTCAGCTTTTTCAAGCTTTCACCGTTACTGACTCTAACATTCTCCGTTGTTCTCTGTTTTGGACTATCCCTAGGGTTCTTTACTCCAAAGATTCCATCAGATAAAGATTTCATCAACTGCCACACCAAAATACCTGTTCCATTGGTTTCCCTCTTGTTGTAAGTATGCTCTCATCATAAGGTTTATAATATCATTTTTTTAATCGTTGCTGGCACACATATATGAGAAATATTTCCGATAAACCCTGAAAACTTGTCACACACTTCTGTAGCCTTCCTAAGAATGTATCATTTCAAAATACTTTACATCATAACTACAAGTCATAAAATATTATTTACTTTCGTACATTTTATTTAATTGCATGCATCTGAAATTCGTATCTATTGTTTTTCCATTTGTTTCACTAATTCAAAATTCTACCTCCTTTCATGGTTTACACTTTCCTTTAAACTTTAATATTTCCAACGCTCACCCTTTCTCCCTTGTTCTCATTTTCTGTAGAGAAGCTTCTTTTCCCAGTAAAGCTCAGGACTTCCATTTTCGTATTATTCTCCGTAAAACTTATTTTCTTCGTCATCACCCAAATCCACCCATCACTCATCAAATCTTTTAACACACATTTTCCCCAAAGACTCGATTCCTGGAAAAGAACTCTATGCTTCATATCCTAGTTTTTATTAATTTCATACTAATATTGTCTTTTGAGATTCTTATATTCACTTATTTCCAACCTGTTATCACCTATAACGCTATTTCATTGATGTGATTGATCTTTCTATGACTTTCTACCATTTAATACAAATTTCCTCTTAAAAATGGAGATCTACGTATCAACATTCTTTTAGTCCCAGTAACGTCACTCATTTGTCATCCATCAATTAGAACTGGTTCGTCTAATCTAATCATATTTTCCTCTAGTTGGCGAAACATGAATCTGGAGTCCAACTATAGCACTTAAATCCATTTTAACTTTTTAATATAACACCTATTTTATCATTTGCATGATCTATACTTATCATTCTATTTACTAATTTTCTTGACTAATACTCCCAACGGATTGTAAATTCAACATTGTGGGCGGGATATTCCACGGATTTCGGTAGTACAGCTTTCTAATGACTCAATGATACTAATTTATCATGGAGGGGTCATCCACGGTCAGAGATAGCACGAGCCAGACGACAGCCCAAGGAGCGTTTGCTATTCATGAGGCAGTTAAAGCATCTTGACCTTCTTTGGATCTGCAGAAGAATGGGTTAATCCATGTATGAAGTGCAAATGGAATAAGAAAAAAATTGCAGATAACCCTCAATATTATACGTAGGGATAAGAGGAGGGGAATTGCAGAAGAAACGTAAATGGGGAAAGGCTTTATCATGAGAATTAAGAAATATGCCAAAGAAAAAATATTGGACGATTAAATGGAAGAAAAATCGAAAGGCCATGTATCACAGAGGACATTATTTGGACGATTAAAGAAAGAAGAAAATGCGAAAGCATGCATACGAAGGTGTGAATAATAACATAGTCTGGGGTTAGCGTGGTCGCCCAAAGGTCGCGGCTTCGAGTCCCTTCCAAGGCATGCGTATTGTGTTTGTCCAATAGGGCTTTTCCTATGATTTTTAGAGCTGCGAGATGACCATTGCCGTCGAAGCTTCCAATAAATAAAAGTGCTACTACCATACGACACGGGGAAACTAAAGTTGATTTAAAGCTAAACGTATATTGCGGTTCGAAAATTATAGGCCCCACGAAACCCGCGGTAATGCAGGGTAGCAGTTTATAGTCAATTGGAAACCTGCCATTGTGTCGCGGGATACTTATGAATGAAAGGGAACGAAAGGAAGAAATACTACGAATTCCTTATCTGGATTCTCCTTACTACGCAATAAATTACTCAGTGAATGTCACCATAGGAGTCCCTTTCTCTTCACTTTATTGGACACAACCTTTTAATGCTTGCATGTATTTCAGTTCTTAGTGATTTGATACTGCTTTTCTAGATTCTCAGTCAGCATCAACGTTAAGATTTCCACGTACCTATGAAAATGTGTGTTTTTCTCCCGCTGCTATTGAATTCTCCCGCTGCCTTTCTCGCCGCCGACCACAGAACCTGCTCCTGTGGGTACCATCCTGTTGACGTACTTATGTGATCCCATTTCCAGATGAGAGTATCCGAATAAGCTAAGATATAATCCAGAACCTATAAATTTAGCTAATTTTCTTTTAAACTATTCTGAAATTTAGCAAAATATTGGGTAAAGGTCGTGAAAGTTTTTACAGAAAGCTTTTTCTTGACACAACTGTCCCTTCTGCTCCGATTAAAAAAAACTTCTCCAGTGGAGAACATTGGAGAACTTCCCCTGGTTTCCAATCCTCTAGACTTGATATTTGGCGATTTCCTAGGTTTTTCCAATGTATCCTTGTAACGTCGTATATGTGATACGATATCTGTATGCCCGTGGGAAAATTAGCCTCAATGAATGTAGGATGATAAAGTAGTTTACAGACTACCACGCTGACCGTGGATGATTTTCCTTGTGTCACGTTAGGTAGCTTTCAAACCGATTATTTACCTCTGCAGCGTTTTGAGATGCGCGTAGCTACACATTATTTAAGAAATTGGTGTTAAGATTGTCTGTGGAGGACACTAAATTTATGGAAAAATGTTTTTCCAGGAATATTTTGCATGCAAGGTGTTCTTTCTACGTGAATAACTTCTAATTGCATTCGGGAGTACATGTCAGACGGTGGCTCACACCCTATCGCACGCCCTTGCGGCGGCTTGCAGGATAATACGTAGACGATGTCAGGATTCATCATAATTGTGCATAATTGTATTCCGAAAATTCATCACTCCTGTTTACTCGGCATTATTACCGAGTAAAGCCAGAGTGAATGGATTCCAGTGGACTTCCTCAAAAAGTTTTTTCGTGACACCATTGCACAAATGGCCGCTCAACAGATTTCAGATGGCTTTTCAGGCTCCTCGCAGTCTAACGTTCGTCTATTTTCCACCTATCGATCGGCTTTGGTTGTATTGACCAAGGTGAAAAAACAACAGAAAAATATCGAAGAATCGGTGGTGATGTACTGGGGTTAAAATATTTGATTTAATCAAATAAATGTACATTACGTTATTTCAAACGTTTAATTTTAAGTAAAAGAAAACATTAAAATTTCCTCTTAAAAATCAACTAAACCACAAAAAATTTTACCTGATATTACTATGTGGATATTCACGTTCACAACCACCTATTAAGACGCACCTTTTAAGTACATAAATACATACTTTGATAGGGGGTCGGGGCCCGAAGATTTATAGCGATGGCGTCTAACCGTCGCTTCGTGGCGCGCGTAACACGACACTACACGGATGATTAGGAACTCGGTCCGTGTTACGTTTGGGTAGCCGCCTATCTCATTTGCCCGCTCGCGCGGATGAATCCCCTTCGATGAGAGCGCGAAGAGACGCTGCCATTAATTGAAAAAAAAAAAAAAATAAGCGACGGGGAAGATAGTGGGGGGGAAAAATACTCCGATTAAAAAAAATTTTCCTAAATACCCATCTTCGTTTATATACATTCATACATATAAGTATTTTTATATATATATTTTTTTTTTTCTCTCTCTTCCCGCATCGTGCTATTTCGGTGCATTTAATGCCTTCATTCCCCCGTGTTCACGACGAGTGTTACGTCGTGCCTTGCTATCGCTTATTCCTAAGCTGACGTTATGTAGACACTAAGCCTCATTAGTCAAACCCAGTTCCCCCTCCCTTAGTCCGCGCCTCCTTCCATGTCACGTTGTCCTCCCGTCCCTCTCATCTCCCGAAAATCCCCAACCGGAATCTCTCTCTCTCTCCGTCTCACTCCCTCTCTCCACCCTCTCCCTTTCTTCTTCTATTCCAGTCCTTCCCCGAGGGCCATCTCCCTCTTCCTCCTCCTCTCCCCGCCTCCCTCTCTTCCAAAGCATTCTCCTCCGCGGCGGATCAGATCCTCCCCCAAAACCGCCCCCCCCC
>WURS02060438.1:0-10694 GCA_011762765.2 Rhinocypha anisoptera | reverse complement strand
AATTGAAGCTTGCTTTTCCAACGGTTTCTTCGTCAGATGATGATCCGTGGAAACCGGTCGTTTTGACATATTTTTTAATGTGGAAATAAAAGAAAGCAAAGCCAACATATGTTGTTGTTGCCCATGGCCTCATATTAATTCAGAAACCTAAAAATAAAAATTTTACTTGCACAGTTGAATGTTTTGGACAAATTTCATCTCCATGGTATTCCTGTTATGAAGCAAAACTTCAAAGTGAAGAGCAGTCGCTTATGGCAGTCAGATTGTAAGGGTTTAATAAGGCATTGTGATTTCACAGACATGACGTTCAAATGAAGCATTGGAAGTGATGGAGTCGGTACTAGGCAAACAATATAATCTAAAATTAAACAAGAGTACAACCAAAGTGATGGGTGTGAGTGAAGACAACTAAGGATTGACGTAACCCTTGGGAGGCTAGGCACTAGACACTGTGGGAAAAGTATCAAAGTATCTGGGAAGTAAATTAACTTCAGAAGGTCGCAGCCAAAAAGATTTAAAGAGTCAAATCAACCTGGCTTAGTTGGCCTTTTACAAGAAAACCAAACTCCTCACCTCCGGCAGCAGCATCAGTATAGAAAGGAGTACGGAAACAACTGTTAGGGAAGACCTAACAGTCTGCAGCATTAAGCCTCATATGATGTGAGACACTCAGGGTGGACGAGAAGAAATGCTATGAACTACGGCGCTACCGAAGGATGTCGATCTAGTACGTACCCTGGGTGGACGTGGAATGAGGAGAGGTGCCGTAGAGAGAGAGAGAGAGAGAGAGAGAAAAGGTACCTGCTTTCGATATGATTGAAAAAAATTAAAATCAAAGCTTGTCAGACACATTTTGGGGCACGAAGACCTTTTAATGAACATCTTGGAGGGCACAGTTGATGGAAACAACTGTAGCAGAAGTCCTAGGCCTAAATGTGTGGGGCATTTGGTGGAGGAACTGCGCTTTTGTCCCATACAAAGAGATTGGCCCAGGTCCGGACAGGATGGAGGGCTGCTGAAAAACAATCCTAGGATAATTGCAACCGTGTGAGAGAGAGAGATTTATAACTTCCGTCACCTGCTGTCAAGTTTGGAGCCACAAATGCCATCTCATTGGGTTGAAGGTCTGGTTCTCCTGCTTGTCCTTGAACTTCCGTCTGCCCTGGTGACCCAGAAGCCAATGACCCCTCATGCCGAACAATGCCTGGATCTGGAGTGGGGCTGGGATTGGGAGTGCCTGCCGTGCATTGCGGGGGTAGTACAATCTGCACATCCGATGCCTCGGAGTCAGCCTCTCCGATCGGAGTGCAAGGGGAGTCCCGAGCTGACGGAGTACTCACACTTATCTTGGGGGTGACTCCTTTTGCATTTCTCTTTGGTGTGCTGCTTTTCGTTGTTTTGGCGACAAGCTTAAGATAACCCACAGCACACCTGCTATGCTTCATTTCCAAGATTGCAACCACCTGCAAAGAATATAAGACATTGATGACACAGAAGATTTAGATCTGCATTTAAATATCTTGAATGAGAAATATCTCCCATAGATGATCAGGATCCTGAAAACAAACTTAATAAATTTAAACATATATGTGGGACAATTCATAGAACTTTAAAAAATAAAACAAGAAAAGAGAGACTTTGCTTTTCCATGAAAATAATTTTACTATGGGCAACTGGATGTACACTGGTGGTGTACAGGGATGAATGGGAATGTGGGGGGGGGGGGGAAGGAAGGAGAACAAAGAGAGTGAGTGTCGTCACTAGCGAGTGACCTTTCTGTCCTCACACACGAAATAACTTCCATTTGTTCGAGAGCATGTGTCCCTATGCGTCCCCTTCTTCTCCAGTTGCAGCATCTCAGGCTGGAAGTCTGAATTTTTGGTAATTAAATGCGCTGCAAAGCATGAATCCTCCATCTTGTGGGTGAAGGTACATTTGTATTCCGCCATCCTGATTCACAAGCTCCTTTTCATTCGTCCCATCTTCTTTTGTGATTTGCGTATTCTGGAAAAAGGAGGGAGGGGGCGCAGAGGAGTGCTCTTTTTGTGGTGTCGCAGAAGTGCAACGCAATGGCAAAGTGCCACAGACTAGGTTGGGGGGGGAAGAGGGAGAGAATGACCCGGGGTCGTGTGTGAAGGTCTTGGTGAGCAACACAATGAGAAGTGGTCATGGTCGATTTTAGGGCAGGTGATGGAGGATTACTGTTAAGAGCAAAAAGTATGCAGACTGGAGTTTGAGGCTTCATGTCTCAAAAGCAGATGAGCCAATTTTCACGCTGTGGCATGTCAACGTGTAGTTAATTTAGTTGTTAAGAAATTTTCTAAACAATTATTTCGAATGTTTTTGCACTGTGAATGAAAAATGTTAGTTTTTTTTGGAGTCATGGAGGGTAGCATCACTTAGGAAGTTTGTAAAAACAACATGAAATTCTCTAATGAATACAAATTCTGGAAGAATACGAGTCAGACTTCTGTCATTATTTTTTTTTTCTGTCATGTGTGTGAAATTTAGAAATTTCAAATGCTTAAATTTATTTATGTCCTTCTACTCAGTTATTGAAAGTTTTTTCTCCATAAGTATGCGAGTTGGAGGCACAAGACAAACACCTTTGTCTTCATTATCAAATTTCTATTGAATTTCAATTAACTTCATAATACTTAACCTTCCACAACAATATTTTATGTCTTATGAAAAACATAGTAGAAAAAAGATGGGGAGTCCATGTGGTTGCCAGTGTGGGCAGCACCATGTGCACTCTGTATTCTTCCATATTGGCAACTGCTCATACCACTGCCTGCGTTGGAAACACCAAACAATCTAGCCGAAGGCCTTACTGCCAGGAAATACATTGATTCTTCTTTTGGTCATAAATGTAGCATTTTGAAAAGATAAGGCAGATTTCAAAATGAATATATCGTTATTCCACTATATCTCGCCTGATTCGCTCGCCTGAAGTATAAATGTAGCATTTCTTTCTAGTTAACCATATTTTTTAATACAAGTATCTCTTTGTAAAGTGACCAATACATCTTCCATATTCCCTCTAGGAACTCGTTGAACATTTCCAGAAGTAATCTTAATTGGTGACACTACAGCATTAAATGGGAACTTTACTTTCAAATTTTAAGTGTTGGTGGATTCTGACTATTCTGATGCCATGATTCACTCCTTTGTCCCTAAGCCATCATGCCTGTTGACAACGTGAGCATTAAAAACCCTCATTGGCATATGGGCTTACTAATTAAAAAGTTTTTCAGTTCAGAGTTTCTATGAACATTAGGATAACAGAAATGCACATGTGGGGATAGCACAAATGGTACTAGGTAAATAATAGCTGGGTATGTGCTGGAGCCCATAAAGCAAAAAATGGAGATTTTTTCCCATCCTTCAATGGAAAATTGTTAATTGTCAGAAATACTCATTGAAAATGAAATAATAAAGTTTGATACAAGAGATTATAATTTCTTTCTTTTATTTATTTATTTCAATCAATCTAAAAGAATGATTAAGGCTAAATTTGTTCTTTTATGTATCTCCAGAAAGATTCACCACGAGGCTTACTTTTTCCTCAATATGTAGCAAACAGTTAAATTTCATAATGATATGGTTGAATAAATAAAAAGAATTAAAATATTGTAACTACTAACATGTATTTTTCCTGTGCTAATGAGAAAATTCAAACAAATTATCTAACACTAAAGTTGTCTGGCCAAGAGTTTGTTGTAATGGAATTGAAATAAAATGGGGCCTCCATACACAAAGATCATTATATTACATGTCAAGGTATGTGCTTGGTTATAAAATGTCACAGTTCGACCATTTAAATGTATCTAATCATCTTTGGTGCATCAGCTTCAATTTGGAGATTGGCAGATTGCAGCCAAGGCTGTATTTTTCTAGGGATGTACATAAACGTGTTGGTTTCCCCTTCACCTTCCACATTGCAGTGCCGAGGCCGATTCCGTGAATTTCACTCACCCTCTCCCTCTGCTATAGGTCCACATGGAGACCACGCCAACCAAACTGAAAAGGGCATCAGTTGACCACCTTGTCCCATGGACACGGGCAATCGACGTCATCAGTGTCAATAGCAGGTGTGGGAGGTCACTCTTTGCACGGAGCGGGAAGAATCCTGCTAACAAGAGAGGACTGAGGGAAAAGGGACGATATTTTGGGTGGACCCTTTTGTCTAGTAATGGACTCCCCTAGATGGGGTCATTGGTCTTCCTTTTTAGACGGTCGATTCCCCAAGGCCTGTTGCCCCTGCTCATGTAATTTCGAGGAGGGGGATGGGTGCCAATCAGCTGGGGGATCCCTCGTCAGAGATAAACGAGAGATCTTTCAGCCTTCAGAGGAGGGCCCGACCGGTGGTGGCCCACAACAATAGGTGATGGGAGTGAAACGTGTGGTTGCCTCCCTCGGCTGTTGATGATGTCGTATCAATCATCATGACCTCCATCATCAGTGCCCTCTGGTGAAACTGCTGCCTTCCACCAGTGGTTGCTTGCATCGAAGTAGTAGGTGACCCTCGATTCCATAGTCCAGCACGCTACCCCTAGGCTATCTCTGAACACCTAAATGCATGTACACACTCGTAACCAGCAATGTCATAAGAATCATCAAAATTCTTACCATTCCAGTCTTCTGGATAACATCCTCACCTCCCATTCCCTCTTCTATCTGCGAATAAAAAAAAACAAAGTGTTACGGATGCAATGCATGATCTCATCAATAAAAAGATAAACATGCATCACCAATGGCAAGCAAAAAGTGGCCAAAGAATGAAAATCCCAAAATCATTTACTAGTGCGTTTGACCTAAACACCTCGAGAAGTACTCTAGGCACTTGGTGTCATATTGAAACGGTGTCTTGTTGTGAAATCAACAGCATGGTATGCAGAACAAACAACATATTCATAGTGTTCTTCCATAAACACCACAAATTACCCTAAAAATGAAACCAATATTATATGAGAAAAAAAACAAACTGAGATTTAACAGGCATCCTGCTTTATTCATAACATTTCATGTTTTTGCTATGAAAGACACCGAAACTCTACCTTTGAATTCTTTAAAGGAGTGAATCTCAAGTTTCGTATGATGATCAGCTGAATACTAACACAAGACTTTAGGTGACTCAGCTTTAGATGTTATGCGAATGGAAAATTCAAATGTAAACACTCAATGGACAATTACACAAGGTTGACTCAAAAGGTGGGTGCCCTTAAGTGATCGTAAAAATAATAATATTTTGTGATTTTCTATGCTGCATGTGCTGTGCACTGTCTTCCAAAAGATTAAACTCTGTCTTACAATGCACATACATATGTCGCACGGGATTGAACGATGAGCTGTAGAGGGAGATTGTGTTGAATGACAAAATAATTATGGATTTATGACCTTCATTTTTGGGAATGCGTTTGTGGTGTAAATCTCAAAATCACTATGCCAACATAAAAGAATTCAAAATAATTATAATGCCTGGTGCCTACCTGCCACCTCGCTTCCTCGTGCAGTTTAACGGCCACCTCATCTCCTTCCAGTGCCCTGTTCCTCTCGGTTATTCCATCAATTAGAACGTCTTTGGCTTCCTCATCGCCCTAGTCATGTGATAAAAAGAGATGTATTTTACGAGACAAATTAAGAGCCTGAGAAAGCAATTTAGTATCAAAGATTTTGAACAGAGACTTACATCTTCACTGATGTATGCCTTTTGATAACTCCTTGGATTAATTCGGATGAAACCCTGGAATATTAAAATATGTGCAAAATATTCATTAGTTACCTTTAATAATAAGTAACAGACCTACCAGAAAAGTTTAAATAGCAAACTGTTTACTACTACAAAATATTAACTGAATACTCATAGTAAACACTCTTTAAGACTTTTAATACACAATACATATGTTTATAAAGTAGTTTTGTTTAGTTGAAGTGATTCGATTAGATACAAAATAATAAACATCCTACTAATACTATTATGTAAAATGATCTTAAAACTGTATCACCACACACAATTGTAATTGGTATTGTTAAACTAATTAAAAATTTTTGTGGAAATACAGTTTTAAGATAAAAGAAATGATAAATAGTCAAACCAGAGGGCTGTCAATGGGCATAGCCATTCATCCTATTACATTTATGAAAAAATGTCCAAACACAATAAGTAAGCTGCTAATGTTCATTATAAATGAGTCTTCATAAACACCTAATTTTGAAACTACCACAAGGAACACACAAACTTGTTCATAAAACAGGAGATTGTGAACAATTATGACATGATACTCTTATTTATGTATTACTAGTCTTAAATCGTTGAAATGCAAATGGGTGATAGGTTCATAATTTATTTCAAATGCAAAATGTTCTTCAGTGAGGTAATCATGTGAGTACATCAGTCAAAGGCAGAAAAAAGATTATGGAAAGAAACTTTTCGAATGTCAGGCAATCTATGTGCTTGTGGTAGATTAAAGATACATACTATTGTAAAAAACAGGGTAAAAATTTGACACCTTCTCTTCTTGAGGGAGATTCATTTAATATTTTCAAAGACAAAGTGCCATTTTATCATCATCATTACTATGAATTTTGTTTTGAAACAGCTTTTTGAATTATTCTGTCACCTTCCACTTTCTTCATTCAACCGTATTCAGTCAACCAATAGCACAATGTCACTCACTCCAGCTCCGGGATAGTAGTATGGATAGTAGAATGTGTATAATAAGCCATCTAAAGCACTAAATGATGAAATGGTACCTTCCAAGTTAAACAGTATCTTTTGAATCAATGTTTTTATTCTGATAATGAATATCTTAATTCTGCTGTGATTTTGCTGTTGCTGACTTTTCTTCCATTTTTTATTTCCTTTAGTTTTCTGATGCAGCATCTATAAATGTACGTGTATGCATATCTCTTGAGACCAATAAAATATTACTATTATCATCATTATATCTATATCCCAAAAATGTTTTACACTGAATGCCACATGATGGAAAATTCTCAAGTAATGCATTCCGAAGATTGAATAGACCCACGTTTGGGTCTCAGGGAGGTGAAATGCTGTGGGGACAGTCATTGGTGACAAATTTCATGATATGGGGAGGGGGAACACACACACCCACAGAATGCCTGCTCACTTTGTGCTCATGAGATGAGGCACCATATGGAATTTGTCAAAGTGGTGGTAATGTTTGGTGGCCTCAACAGGTTGATAGGTCGTCTTCACTTTGGGGCAAGACTGATTAAAATAGCCTCTGCTTCTACCTAACCCAAGATGAGGAGCATTTTCATTGAAACTAGTTGTATCAGAATAAATTACAAAGTGGAAAGGGAATGGTCTTTCGTCACACAAAAACTTGACCTTCCACAAGGTTGGATCTGGAGTCACTGACTTACGAAAGATCAGCCAACAAGAAAGAGACCACTCATAATGATGCACTTCTCTAAGACAAATTTTAACCACACACTAGGAAAAGCTGCATTTTTTTCATTTACCTTAATAAGTAATCCAGATTTTAAGCCTGCCTCCACTTGACTAGTGGGCCAGTAAGGTAAAAACTTTTCCAGTTTTGGTGTCTTGTCTAGCGTTGGAGTTTTTACATTTGGAGAAGGTCTCAGATAGTTCATGGGCTGCACACCAGCAGGGATGTTCTTTGGGGACATGAAGGCAGTTCCTTTGTGAGGTGGGGTTCCTCTTTGAAAACACTCCATATTTTTTCTCTGGAAGGAACTCTGACTAGGGGTTGTAACCTAAAAGGCAATAAAAATCACAAATGGGCAAATAGAAAAAGAAGCAAGCCTCATCACCCATTTCACATATTTTAAGAGCATTTTCAGCATTGACTTGAATTGAAACATGGTTTAGGAGAATTGAATGGTGGCAAGGGGACTTTTTACGACGTTAGCTTCCAAAATAAAATATCCTCGTGACACAATTTATTCCATGTCATTTTCTAGAAGATCTTGAGGCCAAAAATTAATTGGATCATCATTATGAGAGTAAACACAAACTGAACACCTTATACATAAAAAAGAATTCTTCAATCATGAAGAAAGAGGAAAACTTTCAATTTGAAATTTGGTTGCTCATCAACAAGAAAATGAATCAATGCGATGCACCATGAATATAAAGCCTAAGATTTTTAATATTTCTGAAATAGCTGTTACAGCAATGATAGGTTTCCTAAGAATTAACATGTCTGTGAGTGAAGATTCAATAAATGATTAAAAGCTTACCCGAATTAAAAAATTCATGGTACAAGAACAGATGGCAACCTTTGGTCAAGTAAAAGAAAGGTAAAGAAATAGTCATTTACATTTAGTCATTTGTATGGGTAAGGATGATGCATCAGTCACTTGCTGGAAGCATTTGTGCTTAACTGGAACATGAGATTCCACAGTTTGACTAAGAAATTGGGATGTGTAAACCATGGAAACATGGCCAAGGACAGAAATGTGTACTTATAAATGAAAGTATTAAAATGACACAACATAGTAAGACACCACTCTCATAAATTTGCAGCCTTCCACTCCCTCCTGCACAGACTCCTCAATATTCCTCCTTCCCATGAAATGTTCCACAAAGAATTAGAAATTATAAAATACCTTGCCGTCAACTTTACAACACCTGCCTCATACGCAAACTCCAACAGACAAAAAACAAAAAATTAGCTCTGGAACAGTTCTTTTCCTCTGCCCAACCCACTGTCCATCTGATGCAAACTCCCATTTGCTGGTCCCTTAACCTATAAAATTTTTAAAATAACTTCCATTTGCTCGAGAGCACATTCATTCACATCCCTTTCTTCTCCAGGTGAAGAATTTCTGGCTGGAAATCTGATTGGTGGCCTTCGGTAATCAAGTGCACCGCAAGGTACTGTTGCTGGTGAATGGGCATTTGCGCTCTGCCATCCTGATCTGGAAGCTGCTTCTGCCCTGCCCCGTACAAGTTGCGCCACAGTCGTCTGTGTAGTGGAGCTGGTACACTCTGCTCCCGTCTAGAATGTTGATGGGGTCTTTTGAAATTTGACTTTTTGAAGAATATTCTTAAGGTTTAGGATATGTAGAAAGCAGGTTTAATGTTTAGGTATTTAAATAGGTAGTTTAGCTGTTCGCTCTGTAAGTGCATCAGTGTATTTAATGTAATGCCAAACATGTTTTTCACTGGGGGTGGGGTCATGGAATTCATGCACAGGGCCAATTTTCTTTGCTTATACTCAAGGAGATTTTCAATCACTCCTTTGGTGTAGCCGTTCCAAATAGTATTTTTTTAATAGTTTCTTATGGAATCCATCATTGGACAGGGGTATATTTATTGCATGTTGTAACGAGCTGTGGAAAGCTGCTAACTTATGGGAGGAATGGGGCTCGTCTTTTGGCGGTCGCTCTCTCTCTCTCTCTCACCTGGCACTCGTTCCGACGACCCCTCATCGCCGACGCCTCCCTCTCCATCCACCCCCCCCCCCATTCCTCCCACGGGCACGCTCTATTTGACGCGAAGACAGGAAAGGCGTCTGGCCAGACACGCGCACAAATGGCGAAGCGATCCACAGACGGAACAGCGGCGGGGATGGGGAAGACACCCCTCTCTCCAAGCGACCAGTGACTTTTTACGCGAAACTATTTTCCCACCGGAGGGGGAAGCGATTGCAGTTTTAATGGAACGTCCAAGTTTCGAAGGGAAGCACCTTTCCCATCCGCTAGGGTCCTCGGTTTATGGCAGACCTTTCTTACGGTTTCCATTTTGCGACAATCTTGTCACTTAGTGATGCTCTCTGAATCAGATTTTTGTTTGAATTCTAGACTAATAATCCTCAATATTTTTTACATGTGAAAGGATTTTTCACAAGATGGGTGGATTCGGACGTGATGTCACGGAAGTTTGAAATGGTTGAAATAACTGAAATAAAATAACACTTTCCACATGTTTATTCACTGGCACGACCCTTGGGGGGTTCGATGGAGCACCGTTGCATCGTCAGGTGCGACCACGTGGCGATTCCGGCATTTCCCAAAAGTGTTGTTGAATACCAGTTATTTTAAACATTTCATATGGACTCGAAAATCAGGAAAACGCGATGAATTGTATAAACAGCATGAATTGTCTTCCACTTCTAATTCGATATAATGCACACATGCAGAGAAACTACTTGCATGGAAATATATCGATGGCAAACGAAAATAGATGTCATGCGGAAACAAAATCAATTAACATTTAATTAAAAAAACATGCAAGATAATATGCAGATGTATTCATTATCTGAGCCTACATATTATCTCCTAGCTTGCGGTCGTATTTATTTAAGTCTCTAATTGTGCGTGGAAAAAAATGACATTTTTATATCTTTCTGTTCGACAGTCTCTCTGATTTTATGTACGTGATCTGATCTACCGTAGTAGTATGTCGGGGCTCGGAATATATATTTGACTCCTTCGCTGAAGTGAACCCACTGTGGAATGGAGGCATCTACCGGGTAATGAGTAGGCTATGTTCCATCTTCTGCTGACGAACCCTCGGTATGAAGTTCATCGGATCTGGCAATTTCTTCGTGAGATTCAAGTGTTAAACGTGCCGCTGCAAGCCGGTATGAAATCTCGTTGATCACCAACTCGTTGAATTAGAATTGAGACTACATTACGAGTAGTCTCTCTATTCCAGAGGCCGGTATGGTTTTTGCGTTTTCTTTAATATCCGT
>WURS02060427.1:0-10694 GCA_011762765.2 Rhinocypha anisoptera | reverse complement strand
TGCAAACTTTGAACTGAAAGGAGAAGGTGAAAGTTACTGCAAAGAAACATTCCAAAGTGCCATTGGTAGCTTATTGTATTTAAGTACCAACACCCATCAAGATATTGCAAATGCTGTGTGTAAGTTAAGTCAGTGTTGTTGTAAATAATTGTAAATAATTGGAATGGAGTTAAATATGTAATGAAGTACCTGAAGAAAACCTGTAATTACCAGCATGTTTTTAAAAAGGGTAAAGGTTTCTCTTGCTATTGTGACTCAGACCGGGCAGGAGATAGAGATTCATGATCTATCACTGGGTATGTGATTACCATGGGAGGAGGTGCAGTATCTTGGAAAATCAGGAAGCAGAGGTGTGTAGCTAATTCCAGTACTCATCCAGAGTATATTGCTATTTATGAATGCTTATGTGACATTCAGTGGATTAAATATTTCTCTAGCGATGTAAATCAAGATAGGCTCATTTAAAAAAATTGTATGAAACTTTGTGATAATCAAGGAACTATATTGCACAGAATGATATGGCAAATGAGAGAAGCAAACATTTTGTAGTAAAGTTGAATTAAGTAAGGGAAGCAGTTAAGAAGGGGGAAATCTCTCTCCGGTATGTTCCATCAGAGGAAAATACTGCAGATTTTTTCATAAAGAATGTTTCTGGGCCAAGGGTTAGAATTTGTGCTGAAGGTATTGGTATTGTAGAACAAGTGGAGATATATGAGTAATCACTGATCAAGGGGAGGTGTTAGAAGTCAGTTACGCTCAGTGTTTCTGTTGTATTTTATTTTAGCATGTATTTTTTTTGGATACATACAGAAGTCCACTATAACTAGAGCTGATAAATGACAAAAAATCTCTTGTTATAACTCACACTCATTATAGCCAATGGACATATAAATTTGCCTCTTTCCACATTTATAACGGCACCAAAAAGGTGAAAATGAGCCATGAAGTAGTTGTATCAATCAATCCGCAAATACATTGAAAATAGATCGTTTCATTAAAAAAAATTTAAAATATCATCACCAAAAGTCATGCACTCGTAACTAATGTACATCACGCATCGGTATTATCTTTGGCTACATTTCATGAACAATCATAGATAAGATATGGCCTGCAGTTAACAATTACGATTCCATAAATAAGAGGAGGGTCAAGAGATTTGCCATCCTGCTAAGGCCAACACAGACAAATGAGCTTTTCCTGTATTATCTACAAGTCTAGCTCACAGCTCCATATGTTCTTTTATTCCAATTGATCAGCTATAAGGACGAAATAGCACCAGGAAATTACAGACTGGCTCACAGATTCCAAGATAAGTTATTCAGTCATTCCCCAGGGAAGTCTGTGACATCAAACCACGAAGTCTTCTCTCGTAAAATCACCACAAAGTCTCTCGTAAAGTCTTCATTACAATGCAGATTTGCGAGGCAGGACAATGTAATGCGTGTTTGAATCCTGCGATTTATGCAACCTTAGTGGCCACCACGGCGAAATCTACTCGCTATAGCGATAGTGCCGATATGACCACTTGTAATAACCAGAGGAACTCCCTATGTTTTAACATGTGGACCAACCAACACAAAATGATCACTCGCTTTAGTGATACTCTCGTTATAAGCCATACTCGCTATAGCGGACTTCTACTGTATGAGGTGATTTTAACATAGATATGTTATCAAATAGGGGCCCTTCATGTCAAATGGTAAGTTTTCTTACTCCTTTGGTTTGTATTATGCAAACAATCAACCAACTCTTTGACCTTCCTTCTTAGATAACTGCATGACATATGTTTTAAAGGACAATATTAAATTAACAGCTCATGATCCAGCACTCTCTGATCACTCTGGTTTATATAGTCAGGTACTGAACAACAAAGGGATAGTATTAAACAGAACTCATGAAGTGATTAGATTTAGACCAATGAAACCTAACAATTTTGGATCTGAAAAAACTTCGACAAAAAATGATTGGAGCATATAAGAAATACAGGTTGGATGAAACAGCCCAACATAAAACATCTCAGGATTAAATGAGTATATCAATGCTCATTAAAGGAAGCCAATTTAAAGTTGAATGTAGCTTTTATAGAGGTAACAAACATAAATCTGTATGGAATATTGTCAAAACTCCAATGATAAATTCAAGCATCTCTTATGACTCATCTCTGACAGCAAAAAATTTTAGTGACTTTATTTTTAATTCAGTTAAATCCATATAGGAAAATATTTTTTTTTAACCCAGGTAGGGACAAATGAACTGTTATCAAACAAATACCTGAAATATTTTTTAATTGGGATGTTGCCACTGCTGAACAAATTGAAAAAATTGTAAAATGCATGAAAATCAATCATAGTAAAGATATTATGACATATCAAACTCTGTGTTAAAAGCTGTCATAAAAGAAATCGCTTACTGTATAAATTCTAGTTTAGTACTAGACACATTCCCTTCAAAGCTGAAATATACAAAAACTGTGTCTATTCACAAGAAAGGTAACAAATATCAAATTGAAAACTACAGGCCCATATCTATAATCCCAATCTTCTCAAAGGTATATGAATCAGTATTGAAAGTGCAACTGTGTAAGCATTTTGAAGAAAATAAGCTATTCTCACCATGTCAATATGGCTTTCGCTCAGGAGTTTCCACTGTTGATGCTTTAAATAACTTAGTAACTAAAATGGTAATGAGAAGCTATAATATATGCTGTGGGTGTGTGTGTGTGTCAGTTGTGATAAGGTGATGCTCGGCAGAAAATACGTACATGTGCTGCTCTTATTGCAAAACATCTCTCATTTATCAAGTTGAAATTTATTAAAAAATTTTGCTCGTCTTGTAAAACACTGATAGACCAAGTTACTCGCAATCCAAGGTTTTACTGTATACTTTGGTAACTATTTTTTCCGAGAGTGGCCCAGAAAACACCGAAGGGTTAAGTGTTAAATAATTGTAATTCTTCGAACACCATGAAATGTGTCTCTTCCTCAGTTGAATTCCTTATACTTAATGTGTTATGCCTGTGGAATTAAACTTTGCATCTTGATCTGTTTTTAGACTCTGTCTAGATGATATCATATGTTTCACCGAACATTGGTTAACCGAAGAGGAAACCTTGCTTCATCAGTTGCAGTTGAATTTTTAATAATTCTATATAATGATTCAAAACAAAGATCTATGCCATTGTTAATTTCCTAAAGTGTAATGTGTAACTTGTATCATGATTAGTTGTGTTGTTTTTTGTGTAGTACTTATCTTTTGTATTGTAATTCACTAGTGGGGTTACCAGCTTACATTAAATAAATTATTTTTAAATGATATATTCATTTATTTTGCTGTTTGTTTTTCAGGAATTGGAACTCACTGCCCAAATAATGAACTCTGCTTTAAATACGCATTTTGCTATGACAGGAATGAAACGTGTCAATGCCAAGATGGACTCATTCCAAATGACAATGATGGAAGATGTTCAACCTGTGAGTACATATTTATTTATTTATATTTAAAACAACCAAAAACAGCACAGAGGCATATTATAATGGCTACATGAAAACAATAAATAATTAATAAAATTTCTAAAAACAATCAACAAAAATATGCAAGAGAAATCGGACAATGGGATTTCTGCGATGTTGACTCTTGTGCCAACCTCCTTAATCCCTGGAGAGGTCACTGACCTAAAGCAAGGGTTTCCATAGACTCATGAGCTTTAATTATGTCACTAACCATTTCTGCAAACGTATGAGTGTATTATCCATGGATAAATAAACAATGTTTTGACTGGCCTTGAAAAGTTGGAACATCCTTTCACCCTTCTAGTCAGCAAATAAGCCAATAGAATTCCACCACCAATGACACTGGCCATTTTCACTTCGGAGGCATCTCGCCTGAAAGTTCACGTGTGTGAGTGTAGGGGTCAATGTGACGTCTTCAGTGCTTGGAAACAGCCGTCTTAACTTTTATTTATTTATATTAAAAAAGCCAAAAGCAGCACAAAGGCCTTTTACAACAGCTGTATAAATACAATAAAACAATGGAAATTATTAAGACGACCAACAAAAATATTCAAGAGAAAAAAAAACATTAAATTATGATTTTTCAGCAAAGATGGAGGATTAGGAGAATTCAAGAGCAGTGCAGTTGGGGAGGGGGGTGGGCAAGCTCTTGTACACACACAGGACGTTGTATTAAGGAAGGTGTTGTGGAACAATATTTTCGCAAGAGAGAGAGAGAAGGACAGGAGGTCCATGGAAGGAGCGGACATTTGAGTGTGATGAGGGAAATAATTGAATGCTGTGTAAGGGATAATCAGTGGAACGGTGTTTGCTGGGCAATAAAGGAAAGGCATAGAAGCTAGGAGTTTGGAAGGAGGAGGCTATGGTTACTATGGATGGGACATGGAGGAGGAACGCGGAGGAAGGAAAACAAAGGAAGTTAAGAGAGAGAAAGATACATTTTTGAAGATATAGAATAGGAATCTCACACCAGAGAGAGTGATCATCGCCAGTCGAAGGGAGAGAGAGAGGGGGGGGAGGGTGAATAATTAATTCGACCAGATTCACACACAGTGTTCTAAAGAAGAGGAGGACGAAACCAAAAGAATACAGTTCCGAGGGTCTCTTTAAATCAACTGTGTGTCGATAGTGAAAAGGCTGACTAATGACATAACCTTCCCAACTATCCTTTTTATTTGCTCTTTAAAAGTCAGTTTAGAGTTTAGAAAGATATGGATTTGAAATTAATGTTAACATTTCCAGTTCGGACCTCAGGAGCCTAATGCCAAGTAAGGACCTTTGACTCAGGTGACCCAGACTCTTTAAGATAAATTGCATCTTTGCTACAGTCAGTAACATTACTTATATTATGAACTATATTTTTGGGAATACTTTTTGCAATTTGTGGGACAACATTGCTATCCTTCTATTTCTTCGATATCATCACATCTTCATCCCTTTCACAATCAGAGCTCACATCTAGTAAAATTCAAAATTATAGTAGAATTATGACATTATAGCAATATGGAGATGGTAATTTTCCACTGTTAAAACAGACGTTAATTTCCACTGTTAAAATAAGTTTATTTTAACTATTAAAATTAATAACTACATCTCATTATACCATCTGGTCCTATTCCTTAAATTATATACTTGTGGGCCAGAAATAGGGAGACCTAGGAGTTTAAGTCCCAGCTATGAACAAAACTTTTCTCATACACACACATATACATATATACAGGGTTGGACAGTATCGAAAATACATGTATTTTAAATACGTATTTTTGATACAATTGTATTTTTTTGAAAATACATCTTAACTGTTGTATTTTGTATTTTAATCGAAAATGCATTTTACGAGTAATTTGTATTTTCAAAATACTGAAAATACTTTTCACGCCACTTATGAATTTTGTTGGAGATTGGTTTTATTTTGTCTCATCAATCTCATCTTTCCCGCCTGTTCCCGCCCCTGGGCAGATTTTGGCTATATTAGAGTGACCTGGAGGCATTTTTTATAACATATCGGCCTAGCAACAAATACACTGAACGACAATTCGGCCATTTTTGTTGCGATGTAAGCGTGTGAGCACGTGTACTTCCGAAGCCCTTGAGTAGTTTGCTGTTTTTTGGAAGTGTTATTCATTTTGACCCCCTGACCGTATCCGCTGTTTCATTCTCCTGGTTCGACCCCTTCATCATTTCTACTGCTTAATTGTCCTGGTTTGATCACTGCATCATTTGGACTTTGATTTTTAATTGGTATTGGATTTGTTGACGACGTGTTTGATTGCATTTAATAGTTAGATTAAATTACTTTGAAGCACGCTGTGATTAAAAAATAGGAAATTACAAAATAGATATTGGTGAGAGCTCTATTGGTGGAGAAGCAAAATGTGCCATCTTAGAAGGAAACTCTTAGATAGATGTGAAAGAATTGGAGGGAAAAGTGAGAGCTCAAAGTGTACTCTGCATGTCTGTAAAAGAAAAAACTTCATTAGTGGCTCCTATAGCGCAACTACAAATTTCATGGCCCATTTAAATGCTATTTTAGTGTATATGGAAAACACCAGTACCACTCACTGGGGTTTTAAATGCCAACTTACACGGTGGTGAATAATCTTGTCCGAAACCTTATCACCCAAAATGATGGGATCATGCATGGGAAAAATAGAACATATTCTAATTTTTTCTCATCATGCATGGAGTATGGTTGCATGATCAGAGATCGTCGGCCACATTTGGAGATATAAATAGCTGTCTTTCTTATTTCTGTCCTTTTCCTGCTATGTAAGCCCCCAATTAATTTTTCTGCACAAACATTGTTTGTAGAGATGTTTGTGATTGATGATGTAAAGTACATTTTCTTTGTTGGGGTCTGACATTGTAATGTCGTTCAATATGTGAATGATCGGACAGAAAGCTGACAATTTTTGCGTAACGTGATGTCTAAGGTCAGAGTGAATTACTTGATCACTCTATCCTTTTTCTTCACCCGGCTACTCCCCCCTTACCATCACTCTCCCCTCGCTACATATAACGTATGGTGTACATAAGCAACTCCGCACAACAAATAGTACTTTGAAAGTGTCGGGGAATTAACGCAGTAATATTCAGAAAAACATTTAAAAAGTTAACGCAAAATGCTCTACTTTGTTATATAATATATATTAAAATGAAAAAAATGTATAAAACACTGAAAATAATAAACTATAACTTCAAAAAAGGAAGAAAATTTGTTCATTTACCGAGGACTGCAGTGATGAAGCAACGAGACGTACACTCAGACTATGGCTACAGCTCATTCACTGAGTACTTACAATGGATTTTTAAGTTTCAGAAATGCTCCAAGATATGCTGGCGCTCAAAAATCACCTTCAAACAAAAAAGTGACTCCGGATGACGATCATCGTCAGCAGTCAGGGATAGCACCCGGCGGGCGACACTTGACGTCATTTGACATCGTTGAACATTTTAATATGCTTCCTGATTGCCTTTTTGTCACAGTGCTATGCGTTAACTTATTTTAATAAGATTTTTAGCTTCAAAGTGGTATTTCAAATAACAAACACGGCCGATGAGCGCTCATCATTCCACCATCATGCATGCATGATGAGAAAAAATTAGAACATGTTCTACTTTCCCCGTACACGTTCCCGTCACTTTGGGTGATAAGGTTTCCTACGAGATGATGTACGTGCATGCATATGATATCATGCACCGTGTAAGATGGCCTTAAGATTTGGAGTATGTGGAGCTATTTAAGCCACTAACAATAACTCCTGATCGGCTGCAAAGAAGCAACTGTTTCTATGGACAGTTGCTTCCGAAACTATTTACTCTTAGAGCGAAATTTGAAGAGTTAGTGTCAAAAAATCTCAGGTACTGTGGCCCACTTCTTCTGGCAATCAAAGGCAATCTTTGCAGAAGATTCGAAAAACATTTCCTCCTTGCCCCAGAGGTAAACAATGCAATAGTTGCGACCTGTACACACCCTTTTTTTAAAATGAGATGGCTGCCACCTGTACTGGAGCAAAGGAGAGGAGAAGCATACAAGGCATTATCATCAATTTAGCCATGGGTGTGAATCTTCCCCTCACAAGTAGTGACATTGAATCTTCAGCAGATGATGACTGGTATTCCGTCGCCGAAAATGACAGCAATTCAAACAACAGCAATTAAGCTGATGTAGAAATTTTGCAGTTTTTTCAGGACAAAGCAAAGTGTTTTACCATTTTAAACAAATACGCTCTGGTGAAGCAACTTTTCCATGAGTAATATACGAACATTCCCTCAAGCGGCCCGGTCCAAAGACTGTTCTCCTTTGCAGGTATCATAAACAATCCGCAAATGAGAAATTTAAGTGACGACTTATTTGAGAAGCTAGTTTTTTAAAGGGAAACAGTGAATTACTGTCAGATATTCCGAAATGTACTACTGTAAGCAATGCAATAAAGTTGCTGATAAATATATATAAATGTTCATTTATTTTCTTGGACAGTATTTTGTATTTTCCGATGTATTTTAAATGCTATTTTGTATCTTGTATTTTCAGAAATTTTAGCAGTGTATTTTGTATCTAAAATACAATGAGGTAAGTATTTTGTATTTTGTATCTAAAATACATTTTCCATATATTTTGCCCAACCCTGGATTGAAGGCTGTTAGAGCCTCCAAGATCACCAACCAAAGGAATGGAATAAAGTTGTAATTTTCGCAAACTATGGGGATAAAAATTTTCTACGTAAGTATTTCGCTTTTTTCTACTGCTATATGGGCTGGTGGAGAGAACGCTGAAAGACTACCATATCACAGATCCCGCCCGTCAACAGCACACGCGGCGCGAATTAAATATGGACTCGGGCGGGGACTCAATTGCCGGTCCCACAAAGTGGAAAGGGAACAGAGAAGTCCCATCTCTGAGCGCTGAGCGCGCGGAACAGTTGGAGATGAACCAAGGTAGGCGGGGTGAGTGCTCTCTCCCCCCTTCCTCCCTTGCCTCCCTCCATTGAAGGAGGCCGTGGTGTTCACCAAGCACGGCACGGAGATAAAGAGAGGAAGAGCAGCACTAATAACCGCTACGAGCACCACCACTGGCAATAAAACCGGAGACGCAAAAAAAAACCACTTTTAACTCCGTGCGAAGGCCGCGCGCTAATTGCGATTTGGCGAGTGGGTGGAGCCTCATGCGCCCTCGCCCCCATTTCTTTCTCTCTCTCTCTCGAGGGGAAAACAAGTTCCAGCCCTTCCCCCCACCTCTCCCCCTCCCGCTCCTCTCCATAGTCAGTCCTACATCCGCATCCGTTCCAAGGCGGAAGGGCAAAGTGAGTGGGGAATAGAGGGGGTGGGTGGTAAGGGCGACTGCATTGTTCGAGAGAAGATGAACGGGATGGTATTCCTTAAGGATGTGTTTTGAGGGATTGAGCTCCTGGGAAGTAGATGGTGGTGCATAGAGGGATAGTTGATCTTGGGATTTGGAGGGTCGGGGATTAGGTTTGAAAGTTGTTTTTAGAATTTCGTTATTTAGAATAGAATCGGGATAACCTCTTCGGAGGAGAGAGGTATGAAGATTAGAAAGGAAGTTTTTCATGGGGTCGGGGTTACTAAACGATCAGTGGCCGCGGTTAAATAGGGAGTGGGGAATGGAGCGTTTGGTGTGGGGTGGGTGGCGGCTGCTATAGTAAAGATGTTGCTGTTTGTTTGGTGATTTTGATGTGAACAGAGATGTGGAGTGTGTGATTAGAGATGGAAATATTTACATCCAAGAGGGTGATTGTGGAAGTGAAAGAAGTGAAGGAAACGGAGGAGGAGGAATAAATGGAAGAAATTAAATTGTTTAGGGAGTTTGAGCAATGAGTCCAAAGGAGGAAAATATTTCCCACTTTGCCCTTTCGTCTCTTTAAAACGCCCGACCGATCTCTCCAAATTCTTCAAAATTACTCGTCCTCTCCTTTAATCCTCCCAAACTAATAAAACCGCCACTCCCTGCAATAACCCAAGGAATGAAACCTGTAAATTCCTAACGCAACCCCTCCCCCCGAACTCCCCCACTCTCAAGTCACCTTTCTCACTCCGTCTCCGCCTCTCCTCCCCCACTTACACCTCGATAAATGCTATTTGTCACCTTCAGTGCACCTCCTGCCCGGCTTACTATATAGGTCAATGAATAATACCACTTCACATTAGAATAAATAAACACCGTTCCTCATACAATTCCATTTCCCCCCCCAACAGCCTCTAAAATCCATCCCATCTCACGACAAATTCCAAAGTTCGTCCGTTGATTCCTGCATTCGAGTCGCAGTCCTCTCTAATCTTCTGTCCCACTCCCCACCTTCCAGATAAAAAACCCTTGAGCAAGCATTTATCCTAACAGTTTCTGAGTATCTACCAGGCAACATCTATGCCATCATCTTACTCCGACCTCCCCTCCCTCCTCCTCCCGCATTCTCCCTCTTCCCAACTACCTTCCTTCTTACACTCTATATGTCAACTCTTCTCTTCGCCTCTCTCCCCTCCCCCTATTGACAGTCGCGCCACCGCGCGGTCCTTCTACCGAAAATTCGGATCCTTCTGTGTCTTTTGTGTGTTTTTAATGTTTCTCGTGCGCTTCTCCATGTGGAGTTACATTCACAAGTGTGGACTCATCACCGCATTATATATATATATATATAAATAGCATATGAGTTGACTCAAGTAAGATGATGATTGTCACACACAAAAGAACACGAAAAACACAGGCAGAGAGATAAAAAGACTCACTATTTTAAATTTTCGGTGGCTGCTGAACCACTTTCATCAGATGGGAAGACAAAACTGGGTCTGGGCGTTGATGGGACATATATATAAGAGGCAGGAGAGGGGAAGTGGTAGAAGAAATTTCTGGAAAGTGTAAGGGATTAAAAGGTGAGAAGTGGGGGGCGGGAAGACTACAAAGTTAAAAATGAAAATGAATATGCCTGGCTAGAGATATATATAAATATATATATAAATCCTCTCTAAAAGTACCAGAGGGACTAGGAAAGGCCAACGTGGTCCTAGCCTCGAGGTAGGGAAAATACTGGTACTTAGCCTGAGAATATTGGTAGAAAAAATGAGATACGTAAACAAACCACTATATGTAGCATTAGTGGACTTAGAAAAGGCATTTGATAACGTGGAGTGGAACAAGATGTTCAAGTTGTTGGATAAAATAGGCATTGATTA
>WURS02060416.1:0-10694 GCA_011762765.2 Rhinocypha anisoptera | reverse complement strand
CAATATAAACCTAGTTGTAATTTATAAAATTGTTTTGGATTAATAATAATAGTTTTAACTAAAAATAGAAATTTTGTCTATTTGTAATTTTGTCACTAAAATAAGTAATTGTTTATATAAATAATCGTTCATTTTTAAATAATATTTTTATTTAAAATGTTCTGTTTTAATATTTTACTTATTTCATTTTTTATATTTTATTTTATGAAAACAGTGCAAGTTAGGATGCAGTTTTTGGCACCAAAGGCCAGTGGCATGTTTTGACGTATGCCAGCAAAACTCAACCACCACCACTGGTTTAGATGATTGGGTAAGCCTATTACAATTGTTCTCTATATTTCGGTATTTCAATTGTTGTTTTGGGTGGAAATTTTCCCGATTGCATCAACACAGGTGATCTACTGTGCCATTGGATGCAATCACGCACACACCGTTTACGTGGAGACCATCCGAGCTGAGATAGGTACTCCCCGCGCACCTCGAGTGGTTCCTGGAACTTTGCGTAACGACTCGGTGGAGATCGAGTGGCAGCCATATCATGATCCAGCTGTCACTCTCACCTACCGCCTTCAGTGGCGTTATCAGAATCTGAGTTCCACCTGGAGTTACGTCACTTCTGGCTTGAATGGCACTGCTTCTGCGGGTGAGCAGGTGTCTCGTATATACGTTCCCAGACTTCATCCGTACACTGGTTACCTGTTCCGTGTGGAATGGGTTCTATTGCCATCGTTCCACGTGTCTCTCTTTTCGGAGCCTTCCCAGCCAGTCACCACACTGCCCTATGGAGCGCCTACCACAGAGTGTTTGATTCAATCTTTGATTGCCTTTTCACCAAACCAAATCTCGGTATCGTGGCGCGCTCCTTTGTTCTCAAACGGACCAGTCATTGCGTACACACTCTACCTCACCGACCAATCCACTGGACGCAAGGTGGTCAAAGATGTTCAGATACACTCGGAGCACTCGAACACGCTCAACTATGTCTTCAACGGACTCAAACCGTCTACCTTGTATCAGATATCGATTGTGACTTTTAATAATTTTGGCGAGGGACCTATGTGCGAGCAAACAGTGGAAACGCTTGAAAAAATGGATTCCAGTGAGGAATCTTTTATTGAGGAAGAGGATTCTGACAATCACTCGGAACCTGTTATTGAAACACCGAGTGATTACTTCAAGCTATTCATTGCTTCAAGCACTGAGGTTGCAAGACGCAACACAGAGTTATTGCTTGACGAAGAAATCATTTACCACCTGACTGATTACGTGGAGAATGCAGAAATTACCGGAATGGCAATTCACGTTACCAAGAAGTATTTGTTTGTAGCTGACTCGTCCGGCACAGTTCGACGAATTTTGCTTAAAGAAAACAGTGTGAATCAGGTGCTGAAAATTATCAACGGAAGCCAAGAACCAAGTCATTTGTCAATTGATTGGCTCAATGATCGACTTTACTATCTAGAAGATACACGCATTATGCGATGCAATCTTGATGGCGAAGCTATTGAGACCGCGGTTGGCGGCTTTCGCCAACGACCTCTCGACATGAAAGTGGATCCCTACAATGGATATATTTTTTGGCTGGTACCCGAGCCAAGCAGCAACACTACCGCACTTTATCGACTTGACCTGGCTGACATTGACGGTAGCTCAAAATCAAACAAAAAAATTGAGAAAATTTACCAAATTAACACCCCAAACGTGCATTCGGCGATTGGCACTTTTGCGGTAAATCACTTTGACTACCGAATTTATTTTCCATCACCTCGTACCAAGTCAATCGAATCAATAACTATTGATGGTAAAGATGTGGTGAGAGTACGTGACAATATTGCATCTGAGGAAGATTTTGCGGGCATTGAAAACATGATAATCTATAATCGCAAATTGTACTTTACCAAGGGACACAACATTAGTTGGGAAGAGTACCACGAGGAAGAGGACACCTACTACCACAACATGTACAGCACCGAGGCCAAGTTAGTTTCTCTGCTTGTGATGGATGGACAGAGTCAACCAGTGCCGGTGCCACTCAACCCCGTGGAACGAGTGGAAGCTATTTTTCTTGATTCCTCAGCTAAGATCTCGTGGGACAAGCCTGCATTGTTTGGTGGCTCCGGCAGAGGTGCTTGGCAAGACTGGCAGTATGAGGTATCTATAGAAGAGGTTGGACGAGACGGTACTCGCCATCTAGCGGCGGTCAACAACATTACTAACTGTGACGCTGTTGAATTGAAGACGGACACTGCTTATCGTATTCGAGTGCGCGCTTTTAGCTCGGCTGGCAAAGGTGCCTGGTCCAAATGGTTTGTCGGCAGAACCTTGCCACCGTTGAGTGCATTTCCAGTGAAACCGTTCGCGGTGGTGAGCTCAAAGGAAGGCTTGATCAAGACAGATCTCGATGGTCGCTTTCGAGAGCAGCTTGTGACTCGGTCTAAATTGAATGGCTATCTAATCACTGGTAAGTTTTTTATCAATATTATAAAACATGATAATATAACATAATTATTATATCAAATGTACAATTTTAAACAGGAATTGCAATTTACCAAGATATTATGTTCATCAATACGGATCACGCGGTTTTGGCGTATAATCACACAAGTCAAATGAATCTCACTAAAGTGGCTAATCAAGCTGCTTCGATTGCAGTAGATTGGTTTGCGCCTAAACTCTACTGGTCTAATCCATTTGAACGCATGGTAAGTAGACAATCACTTTAAAAACAACAATTTGTTAATATTTGAGTAATATTTTCATTATATATAAAGAAATGCTCTAGTTAGTTGTCAAAAACATTTTTGGTAAACTCATTAGTAGCAATTACAAATATTTTGTTATAAAGTCATTGTCAGAGATAGTTAAACTAGTTTAATAGACTAATAATAAACTAGTGTAAAATAGTTTAAGTTAGTTACTAAATTATAAATAAAAATAATGAAAACATTTGAGTATTATACATGGTGAGGAGTGCTAATGTGTGTTATGTTATATGATACAGATTTGCCGTGCAAACTTGGATGGAAGCCAAGCAGAAATTTTACCAATTATATCGTATGCCCAAGAGATTGCAGTGGATTCAATGCACGGCGGGCTCTATTGGTCCACACTGTCCTCGGTGAGATTCTCATTGCTAAACGGTGCTAAGCGATCACATCGTCATCTTTTTCGTGCTACCGAAATCAAAAGTCTCAGTTTACATTCACAAGATGAACTCCTCTATTGGATCGGAATGTCAAGCAGTGACAGTGAGATGACACTGTACCAAAGCGCACTAGTCACCGATGTTGACTCGGATCAACTACCAACAGTGACCAAGGTGACCAGTGTCACCAACAACGGACTTTTAGGACCTATAGCTATTTTTGCACACCGTTTGTTCTGGCTCAACACCGAAGTGAATCGAATGCAAGTGTCCGACATGGAAGCGAAAACGTTTGCTACAGTTCGCGAACTATCCGACATTTATGCATTTCGAATTGTTGACCACCGACGACCTCTTGAGGGACGACAAGTGAGTGTAGTACCCGATCCTGTCGAAATGAGTTCAATTCGAATTGTTGGTACGTGGGATCGCTTCACTCTTGCATGGGACCCAGTTCGCAATGTCAACTATGGTCGCGTGTTCTATGATCTTGTTCTTGAAGATTCAAGTGCAAACCGAAGCAACTATGTGTTGAATGAATCAGTGTTTAGTTATCCCGACACGATAATGCGACAAGTGAAACCATATTCAAATTTGCGCATTGCACTAAGAAGTTTTACTTACTGGGCTTCGGCAAAGCAAGTTGTAGTTGATTTGCACACACCAGCTTCGATTCCGTCCAAACCGCGTAACATTCGAGTGTACACTTACCTTGGCCAAAGTTTGCTAGCCCAATCAGAGTCAGCACGAAAACAAAAAATTGTTGCAGAGGCTCGATGGTCTCCACCAGCTAGTCCCAACGGTGTGATCATTGGTTATACTGTCTCTCTGTGGACCATCAACTCAGACGACCACAAAGTGGTGGCAGTGAACAATCATGTCATTTCAAATCAACTGACCTACCGATTTGCCGAACTACAAGCCAACTCGACTTACTACTTTGAGGTGAGAGCTGCAACCGATGTTGGCGAGGGTCCACCGAGTGAGGTGTATCAGTTCAAAACTTTTTGGGAGTCTCCCCCGTCTCGGTTGTTGTTAGCTGAACGCGATGCCATACTTTTGTCGGATATGGACTTGAGACAAAGTCACCTAGTGACCAAGTCAATCTCGCCAATCACAATCGACTATCTTCACCAAGAAGATCTCTTATACTGGGTTGAAGAAGGCAACTTTTTGAAAAGTTCTACTTTAAATTCGATTGGTTCAAGCAATTTCAGTTTGGTGGCACAACTGCAAGAGACGGTGAGCTCATTGTCGTTAGATTGGCTTGCACGTCGACTCTACCTCTCCACTGTAGAACGCTATAATAACGTGTCTACTATCTGGCAATTAGATTTGGCCAATCCCAGTGCCAAACTAATTCTATTGGTCCGCTTTACCGGAATTAAAATTCACGACCTCAAAGTGAGTCCTTTTAGTTCACAACTCTTTTGGACTGCTTCCAAGATGACTGGTAATTCAGACTCCGAAGCCAAGATTCACACATGTAATTTGACATGGGACGCATCTAAGTGTAACTCAGTGCGCGATCTCTTTGCTCGGAGTACCACCAGTAAGTGCAACTGTACTTATGGAACAACGGTGGCATTGCCTATTGCACTAGACCACAGTCATCATCCCAAAACACCTCAGTTGCTTTATTACGACCTTGCCCGGCGCTACTTTGCCAGTTCCGATTTACAAGGGTGTCACTGCCAACGAGTGAGCAGTGCGGCTCGACTCACCCCACCCACCGCGTTCACTTTGGACAACGAACTTTATTTCCAGAACGAAACCGCCTCGGGACTCATTTTCCGTGTGAAGTTGGCTAGCGAAGACCCTGTAGTAGAACGATTCGACTATCGGCCTAGTATTGTCCACTCAATGACTGCCTACAACGTTCACCGACAACCGTACCCAGACTTTGGTTGTCTCATCCCACATGATCTTCAGGTAGGCTATAAACAATATAGCAACTTTAACGCACGTTACTAACGTTTCAATAGTTTAAGTGCGCTATAATTTATCCCAAGAATTAGCAATATTTAGTTAGATTTGGCGTTTGAACTAACGACAAACTAGACGAGTATATTATTTACGTTAAACAGAAATATAAATTAGCCATATTTAGCTGAGTGATGGATTTGTTTATTTAGTTTTTCTATGTATTGTACAATTGTGACAAACGCAAAAATGCACATTGCACAATTGAATTCTTAGAAAATTTATTACATAAATGCGCTTAGCGTTAATTTAATGATTGCTTTACCTAACTTGCGTTTCTCCACTAGGCTAAATTAGTGCAAGTGGACCACACGGCAAGTAGTCTGACATTGTCAATCGAGATTACTCAAAGCAACGGTAGCGAGTGTGGACAACTGACTGCGTCTTCACTTCGTTACCGAATTCGTTATCGCCGGTACGATTCTGACGATGTATCGATTGATTGTCGGCACGAACAAGCGTTTCAGTGTCGCGCATTCCACACTTACAACCAAACTTTTACTGTTAACGAACTGGAACCGTACACCAACTACACCTTTTCGGTTGAAATCGATAACCACTATTTGGAGATGTCACGACAAGCTGCGCGATATCAACTCCAACTGGCTTCTAATGCTAGTCTTGTAGCTCATTCATCCGGATTGTTGTTTGTGCCAACTGAAGACTACCACTACTTGTACAGTGATAACTTTCGTTTTACCACCGCTGAATCACGACCTGGCCCACCAAGAAACGTACGTGCACTTGTGGAATCACCGGAAAAGATCTTGGTTCTTTGGGAAGAACCAGAACGGTTAAACTCAAATCAAGTGTCATACGAAGTACGGTGGTATTCAATTGAATCGAGTCGCAAGTCACTGCTTCACTCAAATAACCGAACACGAGATGGCTCGTTTTGGATGTACTTGGAAAATGTCAAACCAGGCAAGGAGTACAATGTCACAGTGCGTGCTTACGCGGTGGACAATCACCAGTATCAAGACAGTGACCCTCTATTAGTTCGTGCCTACTCCGAGCCTTCCCAACTCAAAACAGTGCGCGTTACCTCAAGAGGGATTGCCTTAAAGTGGCATTCACCGGCTGATCCCATTCTCAAGGCACACAAGCTTTACTTCCAGCAAGTGATTGACGTGAACACACTTGAGTGGGTTCTCTTGGCCGAAGAGGAGACACGTGCTGACAAGTCGTATGATTTCAACATTAAAAAGCTACGCCCGAACACGCAGTATCGTTTTCAAATGGCACTCACTTATAGACCTTCTTTGGTGGAGTTCATGTGGCCGCGGCAGTATCTCCAGTTGAAAACGATGCCCGATGTGCCCGACACACCACTTCTCAACGACGTAACAGGCGTCAAGCCTAACGAAGAAGATGGTTCTCAGGTGTTTAAGGTAACTTGGACTGCAGTGCAGTCTAACTCAGATTCTGCAGTTTACTATCTCCTCTATTCGCGTCCCATGGAACGCGATGACACCGACACTGATATGCCACAAGATGAGGGGTCTAAGAAACAACAGCGGGCAGCATTAAAACCTAAAGAACCTCGATGGAATTTGGTCTACAATGGAAGCGAAACATATTGGATTATCACTGGCTTGGAACCTGGCAGAAAACACTTTTTCCGTTTGGTTGCCGCAAATCGAGAGGGTCGAAGTCCGTCTAGTTTGGAACGCCAATTTTATCTGCCTTATCAAGATGAACTTAGTCAAGGTCAAGCTGCTTCTAACGAGAGTGTTCTATTTGCCACCTTTACTGGTCTTGTGTTTCTTGCCATGTTGATTCTGGCATTCCTCTTCTATCATTGTAAGTAACTGCTTTCTCTTGTTTTGTTCTTCTTTTTGTTGCTTTCTCTCCTTTCTTTGTCCTCTTCTTATTTTCTTTCATTTACTCACATTGATAACTTTTTACGCGCCAAACTAACCATATAACATTCTTCCTTGTCCCTTTTTGTGACATGTGGGAACAAACCTAATCAATCTCCAGTAGGTTTCTACCCAAACAAAGAGAAAGCGTTGGACAGTCTGAGTCCACTGACTCATCCAATTGAGCTGGTACCTTGGCAACAACTACCGCCACACCCTCACACTCAGAACGCCATCTATGTCAATAGGTTTGTTTTTGACCTTGTAAATTATCAAAATATAATTCTAATTCAACATTATCAATTCTAATCAAAAATCTAGTCAAGTTGAGCAAGTGGATTTGAGTGAAATTGAGATAATTGACCCAACCAATTTGACCATTGGCAAGCGTCTTGGCGAAGGCGCTTTTGGTACTGTTTTTGAAGGTGTTCTTAACAAAAGCAACACAAAAGTTGCCATTAAGGTGAGTTTTTGTGTGTAATAAATAATAAATTATCATTAATTTGACAAAATAGTTAATAATTAAAACATCTCAATAATTTTAAATTCTATAAACTATAATAATTACACATTTCTATGATTTGTTAAAATTTAACTTAAATTAATAATTTATTTTTTTGATAATGCTTATCAGGAAATGAACAAGAGTTGCCGTAGCGGTGATGACACATCAATTAACTTTCTAAAAGAAGCCAAGTTTATGGCCAAGTTTAAGCATCCACACATCTTGCAGTTGCTTGGTGTTTGCATCACCGACAAGTTAATCATTGTAATGGAATTGATGGAGGGTGGCGATCTTCTTCGGTACCTTCGCAACAACCGCCCTCGAATGCAACCATCACCACTGACCATGGATGATCTGCTTTCGATTTGCATCGACATTGCCAAGGGTTGCAAGTATCTCGAGGAAATCAATCTTGTGCATCGTGATCTGGCGGCACGCAATTGCCTTGTGTCTAGTTTGGATCGTGAAAATCGCGTAGTCAAGATTGCTGATTTTGGACTCACTCGAGGATTGTATGCGCAAAACTACTACCGAAAGGAAGGAGGACTTATGCCAGTGCGATGGATGGCACCCGAATCACTTATTGACGGGCTATTTTGCACCCAAAGTGATGTAGGTCAAATCAACACATATGGTTTAACTTATTTTACTGATAAATGTTTTCTACTTTTATAAGATATGGTCATTTGGAATTGTAATCTACGAGGTAATGACTTTTGGACAGCAGCCGTACCAAGCATTGAGCAACCAAGAAGTGTGTGAAGTAGTCAAAGCAGGCGAAATTCTGGCTCAACCACCTGGGTGTCCCCATGAGATGTAAGTGTATATTACTGAGTTTTTGATACATTTATAATTAACCAATTTGACTTGAATACTTGATAGTTATGAACTGATGAAACGATGCTGGCGGTATGACAAAGAGGAACGGCCACACTTTGGAGAAGTGCTGCACGAGCTCGAGGCAATTCGGCTTACACACCAATGTCAGGTGGAGGTGATGATGAGTCGAGGCGAGATGCAGAACACACCTACCTCAGTGCACAACCTCAACTACCAGAGTGGTATGATGAGCAGTCACACTCCGTTCACGGTGTACACCACTTTGGGTGGTAACTCGTTGGCGGCCGAAGCTGAGGCTCGCCTGTCGCGACTCACCGCTGCCACCTTGGTGCTTGACTCACGGCCAGCTAGCCCAGTGGAGCTGCACATGATCACCCCACCATCCTCATCTAACTCATCAGTAAATCTGCCAAGTCTGCCCCTTGGCACCTATCTCAACTTAACCACGGGTCGACCGAACCCAATCTGTGCATCGGATGGTGACCCAGCGTGTCTGCTCTTGCTCGACCAACCTGGCTCGAGCTATGATCTGGCAGAACGACAACTGCTTGACGCCGATGGTTACCAACTGCCAAAACGAGTGCGCGACAAACTTATCTAAGCACCAGAGTTGCAAATAAAACATAAATGAGAAATTCACAAATTACGTGACAATTTAACTATTTCTGGTACAAAAGACGTGGCTATACAAAGAACAAACCGAAGCCAGCAGTCAAGTCTATCAGTAAAATACATCAGTCACGTTATTTGTGAATTGCGCATTTATGCTTTATTCACAACTCTGCTAAGCCCATACATACTCAGCAATGGACCAAATATGCAGGGTGTCAAAGTCAGTTTTGCTGATTTCCAAAAACCATTGCCACTTTTTTTGTTGATAAATACAAAGATGACTATACTCAATTCATTTACACAAACACAATTTGATAATTGTTATATAAACCATTCTATCTCAATGCAAATCTTACCGTTTTATGCAGCAGTTCTGAATTTAAATGACGCATAATCAAATATAAGAACACAATCACACGACAAATATGATTAATTATTACCAATGTTTCCTGTATACTTTTTCCTAATATATTTGGTATTTCTTGATTTGTTCTCGGTTAAAAATATATTTCTAAACTGACTGTTTTCTAGTCTTGCAATTTTCCCGCAAATCTTTATACTTGATATTTATATATTTTAACTGGTGTAATTATTACCAATTGATGTACTTGATTCATATTGACATATATACACGCAACTACAAATCTTTACTCAATTTTATATTTTTATGAATATATTTTTGTACAATTTTATAATTAACTTTTCAAGTTAATCAACCAGCATTTACATGTCACTTTATTTCATTATATATTATCTGATTCCATTTATTTTTATTACTCATTATTGTTAATCTAATCTAGTGTGTTCTTATTTTAGTCACTGATATCAGTGTTTTACTTATTTTTTACTTTTATTTTTCATCTCTCTTCTACTCTCTCTTTCTTTCTCTTCCTTCGATAAATAGTTTTAGAACTAGTCTCATTTCTTCCCTTTTCTCTCACTTTTTCTCTCTTTCTCTCTCATTTTATTTCTAATTTTCCGTTTTTTCTATATTATTATCAATTATATGATTAAATCATTGTAATTCACTTATGCCTTATCTTATTATTACTTCTTTCTAATTGCATTGTTTCAATAATTTAATTGTGATGCTTGTTTCACTGTTTTCTTTTCTCAATATAATTCTCTGCACATTATTTTTTGAATTTATACAAATCAAAGATTTTTTGTATCATTATTATACTATTTTTATCTTCAATATATAATTATACATATTTTGTAAAATATTTATTTTAAATAAAATTTATTAATTAAACTTAATTTAATAATTGACTAATTAGATAGACTTGAGACTAATCTCCAGACTAGACTAGACTGGAGATTTATAATCTCAAACAGAATGAGAGACACGTCAACATACCTCATAAGCATAAATTATCCAGCTAGTTTGGTTTATTCTTGAACCCAATCTTGAGTTTTGGTAATTTTTATGCACTGTTAAAAACACTTTCTGGTTATAACTTTACAATTTCAAACATACCTGCTTTTTAAGTGAAAATTTAAGAAAAGTTGGCTTATAACTTTATAATTTTAAAAAATTCAGCTTATAAGAGTTGTTTTTCCATGTCTGTTTTAAACTCACATTTTTAAATTAAAAGTCTATTACAAAGACTTTTCGAGTTATAACCAGAAAGTATTTTTAACAGTGTGAGAGAAAAACCACAGGAATTCGTACAGTCACTCGCAAAAGTAAATCCCATAGTGACTTTTTATAATAAAATAAGCTATCAATTGAATGTAGATAATT
>WURS02060405.1:0-10694 GCA_011762765.2 Rhinocypha anisoptera | reverse complement strand
GCGAGACGGCATACGAGGGGCTATGGAGAACACCCAGTGGAATGATCAGAATGGCGAGTGATAGCGCAAGCTGGACTGATTAATAAAAGTCGCTGGGGGAGAACATGGCCCTGTTTACCTGAAGGCAGCGAGTAAGCGATGCAGATAACTGCATGGTGCCGTCCAGTACAGTTACAATGACACCAATTGCTGAACAACTTATTATATTGTCGTACGAGGAGAGCAAGTTCCAAAAAGCAGCCTTCACCCTGGGCTGGCTTTTTAGCCGTACAGCCAAATTCGACGAACTTTTAGTGCCATGCGCTTAAATCCGCATAGCCAAGAGCATAGCCTTGTGGAGAGCATACCGAGTGATGATCTATACCTGGTTTAGAAATTGGTCTTGATCAAAAATATACGAGGTACGCCATCACACACGGGCGTAATGCAGGCCAATTATTGTTGAGCGCCAGTATTGAGCTCGTATATATTTCTGGATATGCATTGTATAGTTCCATCTGATCTGGTCGTGCACGTGCCCTAGGGGACTAAAGGACTAACCGTTTCGGGTAACACCCAATCACTACAACTTCAACTTCACTCCATTGTCGCTTTGCAGTAGTTACTCTTATCTTAAGACTGCCATATATTTCTCTATTGGTGTGTTTTTCAACTTCTCTTCTCACTACTTTGTCACCGTACGTCTGCCATGAACTGGACCGGGGGTCGTTTACAGCGGCATTCGAACGACAATGGCGCGCTTGCTAGAGCCCAGAAACAGAGATTCGCAAAGTCCAGACTGAGTAAATTAGATTGTGCTCAGCTATCCCCATTCTTCCAGAGCTCGACTCAATTTCGAGACGTAGATGGATCTAGGGGACTGCAGCAGCGCAGAGCCACACCAACTCATCAAGTAAGCGGAGCTTATTTCAGTCTAATATGCTGTATATTATCTTCTCTCTAACATGGAAACTCAGTCTAGTAGTGCTTCCTCCGCCAATGCAGCCCGTGCTAACGAGAAACCTGCCCAAGCTCTATCCCGCCTAGACCGCATCAAACGCCAACTCCTAGACACAAACGACTGGGTCGGGATTGCAGCCACTCGTCCAGTCAAGATGTCGTTCATACCTACGCAAGAACTGGAAAGATTTGGCAAAAGGCGCAAACTGACAGAAGCTGACCACGACAGACTGGTCCCTTCTGGTAGAGCCGGGCACTTCGACCTGTCAATGTCTCATGAGAGGACTCCACGCGCACCGTCTGAATTTGGGACAACTGGGGATGTCGATATTCGAATACATGGAGCGCGAGTTAATACACAATACCCCAGATCAAAACAGTGTAGAAGAAATACCGAATCATCCCAGCCAATGCTCTTGGATAGTGGGGGGTCCGACTGCATGGACCAGGGCTCTCCAGGAGGAATATATGACGAAAGGGACAGAGAAAGGACTCACTCCAGTTTGTTATTGTCTTCTAACGAATGCCCTCGGAGCATGGGCCTTTCAAAACAATCGTCATCTTTTATGCCTTCTAGAACTGGCTCTCCGGAAAGGTCTGTATTTCAGAGCGACGATGAGACAAGATTCATTGATCGATCCAGCCCTTTGATCGGGCATTCAAAACAACCAAGCAGATCCCTCGTCAGTAGCGGTCCAGGTCTATACCATCCAATGCCGCAGGCATTAAGGAGTTTTACAATAGACGATCAAGTTGCCGCTGAACTGGAAGCAGAATCTAATGCTGTTGGTACCTCAATCTATATGCCTCACTATCAGGAACCATACGAGAATGGTATCACTAATAGCTATACGACGAGCAAATTTCAATCCGAACTGATGCAGGGGCTTGAACATACTGCTCCCGACACACAGTCTACGTCGAGCAATCAGTGCTCTGGTTGGCTTCCAGAGCCAAGACACCAGATCCAACGATTCGTGGGCCAGGAAACCCAAAGGGATACATCATCTGTGGCTACACCACCCAATCTGGTAGACTATGGCTGTAGTATTCGCCACGAGCCAGGCCCGAGAACGAATAATATGGGGCATTGCGTTTCTCCTGTCAAGCTGTTCGGGCAAACGGTCGCCATTTATGGTGGAACTGTGGACAGCATTCAAAACCACAGACAATTGCCATACGGCAATCAGCATGAACTCTATCAATCTCAGTATGGGGAACTTCCAGCGCAATAAATAACGCCGAGTCCTCAGCCACTCGAATACCTGAAAATACCAGCCCAGAGACATATCCTTTGAACTGCTGGCTACCGACGGCCCAATGTTGAAACATATTATTCCATGGTCATGTGTGAGAGAAATAAATATCCGTAGAGAAATTTGGGTTCGATTCAAGTCTTTCACCATTTACAGGCGGTATGTACATAACCAACACCCTCCTATTTAGGAGCGCTACTTCTCCGAGAGGAGATCAACTATTTCTCTTCAATAACCACCATGCAAACATAGTCTTTATCAATACATTAATCTTTCTATTCCATTGTCAAGTCAAGTTGTCATGTCCTGTCCTCCCGAGTGTGATTTGTGCTGTTCCAACAAAATCAACAACTATGCGGAGCCAGATTGCTGGGTTACAACGTCAATTTGATGAGGAGTGACGGGAAAGTAAAGAGGCTGAACAACGCCGAGACAAAGCAGAGGAATAATTACGCCCGAGCACGCTGACTGAACTACTCGAACGATGCCACCGCAACCTGTCACAGTTCCTAGTCCAGAGGGACGCAACTATCACCACGAAGCGGAACCCTGCCAATCCAGTTGGCAGGCTCTACCCAAACGCCTGGTCCCATGGGCGAATTTCCCGAGCCTACAGAAATCAATTTGGAAAAAGCTTGACACGACTGATTTCTTATGTCCTTTGTATGGAAAGGACCATGGCTGCTTAGAGCAGTCATAACAGGTAACTTATCTTCTACCCATTTAATCCAACATTATGTCTTGAGCACAACCCCAACTATTGCCCTTTTGATAATGTTGCAATTCAATGTATCTAGTACTACTTCGTATATACTCCAATGTTTACTTCCCCAGATCTAGTAAGTGTCTCCACCTATCAGGGCCCAGGCATGTGATCGCCCATCGTAACTCCGCTTACTCTCACTTCAACCATCTATCATCAATCCACCACCATCACCACCACCACCATCATCATCATACTGGTCAGGACTGATTCAACTCAAGACATACCAAAATAAAGGGTTGCCGGCCATGTTTTCGCCAACGCCATCTTCAATCCTCCTCCCCCTCCTCGCCGCCTCCTCCGCGGCCCTCCCTCGCACCCACATCAACACTCACTCAACAACAACCGAACTGACTCCTCTCCCCCTCGTAATCTGGCACGGACTTGGAGACAGCTTCCAAGGTGAAGGAATCCAAGAAATTGCCTCCTTAGCCAACACCATCAACCCCGACACCTACGTGCACGCAATCCAGCTCTCCGACAGCAGCACCGGCGACCGCCAAGCCTCGTTCCTGGGCAACGTAACGGAACAAATCGACACCGTCTGCGAGCAACTCGCCTCGGAGCCGATCCTTAGCACAGCACCCGCCATCAACGCGATCGGGTTCTCGCAGGGCGGCCAGTTCCTGCGCGGGTACATCGAGCGGTGCAACTCCCCGCCTGTGCGCAACCTGGTCACGGTGGGGAGCCAGCATAATGGGATCAACGAGTTTCAGGAATGCGGATGGGGGGATCTGGTGTGTCGGGGTGCGGAGGCGATATTGCATGCGGGCAGGTGGTCTGGGTTCGTTCAGGGACGGTTTGTCCCTGCGCAGTATTTCCGGGATGCAGAGGAGTTGGACTCATACCTCGAAAGCAGCAACTTCCTGGCTGACGTGAATAACGAGCGAGAGGTGAAGAACGAGACATACCGGGAGCATTTGAAGGGGTTGAACCGGTTTGCTATGCTTATGTTCGAAGATGATACTGTTGCGCATCCGAAGGAGAGTGCCTGGTTTGCTGAGGTGAATAAGACTACTGGGGAGGTTACGCCGTTGAAGGAGAGGGATCTGTACAAGGAGGATTGGCTGGGACTTCGAGAGTTAGATGAGCAAGGGAAGTTGGATTTCGCTACTATCCCCGGAGACCATATGCAGCTGTCTGAAGAGCTGTTGGTCAAGACGTTCCAGGAGTATTTCGGACCGGTTGAGGTGGATTTGCCTGAGAGAAAGGTGCTTGTTCAGCAGGGTGGTGTTTGAACACGTTTTGACTTGAAGTTTATCAATCACTTTGTTTTATCCACTAGCTTATGCCATAACTTTATTTATACCCACGACTAATCAGGCGACCATTTATCTTCGATGACACCGATACAGTAACGAATCGGCTTTGCAGTAGGATAGTGGTAGCTCTCTTCTTCCATCCAAGTACCCAGCAAGACCTACCCAGCAAGACCATCACATCGTCACCCATTTTATCGAGGCTTGGAGACGCATTTTCAGCTGTCTCTGCTCGAGAAGTTTCTCTGGTACAGACCTGCTCAACTTCTAATATCCATTCGAAGTTCTTTAACACAGGCAACAGAGTACGCCCATATAGGCTTAACCCAGACCATTATATGATGTTGGATGTGTTGCGTTTTAGCGATTACATTCCTCTTATATAGATACCAGCTATGCCATATATTGATCACCATTAGTACCCTAGCTGTAATTAGACCACGCACTTCAATCCAGGATGCCATGTTCCGTTTACTAGCATTAGTAGAAAGGACCAACTGGTAAAGCATCCGGATACCATGTCAGACAGAAAATCGGTAGTCAATGTACACTTTCATTCTGTGCTGGTGGTCGTTGTGTCATGAAATGAACCTCTAGGAGATAGTTAGGGTACTGGACTAATAACGCCAAATAATAGCTAGAACTTGGATATCAGTATATAAGACTCGAGTCCTAATTTTCTCCACTTACTCTGCATAGATGTAATTCAGATGCTCGGTAGCAGCTTTTAAGGCCGTCTGAGCTCATTTTTAATATCTTGACATGACTGTACTCATTTGACAATAATGCTATGGTTGCGCTCTTGTATGAATCTTCCGTGAGACAATTGCGAGACCAGAGGACGAAGAATTCTTTCAGAGGATGTTGTGTTTGCCAAATTGTTTAATTAAAGAAGAGCGGTTTCAAAATTAGTTTATCATCCAGACAGATGAAAAAAAGAGATGATGTGGTCTATCTCAAGATAAGAAGAGAAGCAGTTGGAAGATAAGGGCTGCATTATTTGCAGTGGATGCCATTTGAAATGTTTGAGAGACGAAGATAGAAAACCAGGAGTAATTAAGGCATGAGGGACTTTGAAGGTATTGTAATAATGTGGGTTGATGTGATTGAACATTTTGAGGTCATGAATTAGGGCTAATTGTCTTTGCCTGTTGCAATACCAATGAACCAAATAACAGTGAATTGAGTTTATTAATTGATCAAGATACCAATACACAATTACCCTGTGAATTAGTCTGAGATTTGAATAAGACTGGACCTGAAGTGAGTTATTTGACTCCTCCCACTGGCAACCAACTGTCAAATAGCACATGGACGCAGATAACCCTACATAACGTACTAGGATGACTAGCTACATCGTGACAAATATCCCCTAAACAGTGATGGCCACAAATCTTGCCTCTTTCAAAAGCAGCGAAATAGAGTTGGAACAATGAACATTGACAAGAACCCAGTGGATAATCGAACAAATGGCCAGTCGTTTTCATCTCGACTCTTCCCACTTTGATCTCTCCTTTACTCCCTCGGCCCAGAACACCATCAATAAAGAAACTTCTTTTTGGCCAAACTATACCAAGGTCTTTCCTCAAAGTTCCAAAGCAATGAAAACAGCAAGTCTGTGATATCTTTACCAGCAAATTACACCCGCTCACGAGATCAACAAAACGCCCTCAGAGGTCACCAAGCAAGGCTACCAAGTCGAGCGCGAACAAGCAACGACTGATACGGAAGGGAGAGAGCAGCCTTACAATCCCCTCAGAGAAGCAAGAAATCTGCCCATGGGTTCAGAAGACCCTCCAAGAACACCCTCGCCGGGCACCCTTGTTGTCGCGGTTGTGGTCACTCAACTTTTTTCATACATGGTGGATATTGGAGTACAATATGGATATATTTGCACTGGCAAGGCTTTCGTCTTTCTACATATCCCAAAAGACCCTACGGTTGTAAAGTACTTCCTTACGCATCCCAAATCAGGCAGACGGTGAGCTGGTCTCCACCGGACCGCCATCGGTCAAGTATCCAAGTGCGAGATACGTGGAAAGAAAAGCCTCGACGAAATGGCCTGTGGCAGTCAGTCTATGACCAACTGGAGGGAAATGAACAGACCCGGAATGCCACACGATGTTCATTCTACCAATACAAAGGTTCTAAAAGCAGTTTCTTTCCAGGTGCTGAAACGACAGCGCAAAGGAGGATTCCAAGGACCCATGACCTTTCTTCAGCCATTTTATCAATACAGAGGTCAATCTGCTTGGTCAAGCAATTTGAAGCTATCCTGTTTCCTGCATGTTTCCTCCTTTCTTATTGAATGGTAAGTTATATGTTGAAAGAAGTGGGTTTGTGCTAATATCGCAAACGCAAGAACCGTATCATATGCACACCCATATGTGGGCTTGATCGCCCAAACAGATGCTCTCGCTTTTGCTACCACTGACAGGTCCAAAGAATCCATACCTCAGCGCCGAACACAGATTCCAAATTTAGTCGGAAAATTTTCTGTCACTTCGCGTCTTGCGAAAGAAAAGGGGAATCGGGTACTTCCACGCAAACCTGGAAGAATTCGAATAGAAGAAAGGCACATGAAGAAAGCAAAAAGAACTGCTCGAAAACTCCGGGTCATGGCATGCATACCTGGAAAGTGTCGAGGATAAAGAAATTAATTATGAAACTTCTAAACTTATTTTTGAACAGACTGAAAATTAAATTTATTTAACAGATGTTTATTGGGCACATATCGAGTATGTTTTTATTCCTTACTGATACAATCACATCGCCTTCCTCCCAAGTTGTTTCGAGTATGAGGTGGCTCTCTGGAAGAAGTACATGCTTCAACCAAATGCACATCTTCGCCCTTCTTCAGATGATGTGGAAATGATATTCCATCCACAGTACTGCTATCAGCACTTGGGTTTTGCCGAGAGACTTTCGGATGTATTGTGATGACTAGAATTTCTTTGTCCATCAACGTCGCTTCATCAACAGATTGCACCTCAAACTGACTCCCTGCCATAAAAATGTATTCGATTTTCTTAGGGTCTGTCGATAGGGGAGTTATGTATGATGCTGTGTCCCAGATACAAGATGTCTCTGAAAAATTTGCCACGAGAAGGATACCATTAGAATAGTGTATTGCTCCTTCAATGCTGTCTGTGAAGCTCCAGACAGCTTTGGTCGTGACGGTTTTCCCCTCCGCGAGATAGGTAGAAAGTGTATTCTTCAAGTTGTCCTTCAGTGGCTTGCTGACAGGACCCTTATTGGAAGGACACTCCAGGAACGATGTACCGAAATTTTCAACATCCAGTGAAGTCATATCAGGCTGTCCGCTGAACAACTGCGGCTTGGAAAATATCGAAGTCCGTGGTAGCGACTGTATAGCAGCAGATAGCAGTCGGTTCTCGATCTCACTGGCGCGTTGGACTTCCTCACGGACATCCAACAGCTGCAACTCGACTTCTAAAAGACACCATGCAGGTTTCATCATAAACGTCCTCATGAAGTCCGGGTCTTGGGAGGTGAATGTATCCCAATTGCTGGTCCAAATTGCATTGGCAATGCCGTGTTGGTCAAGCGGGGCCGGACGATGTTTTGATACGTGAGGGTGGGATGTGTATTGGAATAGCCTGAATAAGACTATGCGAGCAAATGATGCGGTAGTCCAGTCGTAGGTGACCATGGCGAGCTGGAAGCTATAAGGCGAGAATGGAAACAGCCGTTGACCAAGTGCTCGGATTTCATCTTCACTCTTCCCCGGGACATCTGGGACGTCCGGGTAGGGTATATATTTTTCGGCTATCATACTGTCAATGAAAGCCACGTCCATATCGGACACTTGCGGCAGTGGTTTGAGGATTCCATGTACGGATTTCTCTGAGAGTGGTGGATCTTTGATAGGAGTAAGTTAGGGCTATGTATGTGAGATGCCGGTTGTATACATACCACCTCTGGGAATCCCCGGAAAACTTGAGATCACACACAAAGTAAATCCACCTCCTATCTCTATTGTGAGATGCAGGGCAAGAGGCGAATCTAACAAGTCACCGAGTCTCAAGCCATTGGCATCGATAGCTGGCCACAAGTCAGCCATTGCACCACACAAGACATAGGTCCAAATACTCACCGCAAACAGGTGAAGCCTCTATTGAATTCAGATCTTCGTCAATGAAAACATATGGTTCATCCTCTTCCATAGTGTCCAATTCAGTCAAATCCAGAAATCCCTGCTTGTCAATGATGAGTCTAGAAGAGTCACCCACCCCACCCCGAACAGTGTTTATGGGCTTCCCATCGCTACACCATACCGTGGACGGGCTATCGACAGCAGCGAGGAACCACATGGCACCGGGTGTGTTGGAAAAGACATTTTGATGATCACTCGTCGGGTTAATGTATACATCTTATGTACCAGTCACCCCCCCACCGCTAATTTTGCATTTTCCTGAGCTGAGGCTGATGTAGCGTGCATGAGCCCTATATAGTGTATCTTCAGCTGAGCCCAGAGAGTTTATGCAGGAGGCTGGGGAATGCAAATAAGCACGATGATTGACCAGATGCACCCTACGGCGTAGTCTGTAAGCATTTGGCTGAACCGAGACACTGCTGGCAGAATGCAAGAAAAGCATTGGGCATCCCATGGTTGCTTTTCCCCTAATAAGGTGAAATTGAGGATTGTCGGTTGTGCAGCTAACTATGCGATATGCTTACTCAGCTATGTCTTTATGCGCGTATCATGCCAACTTCTCTTTATTGAAATCAACAACACCAGTCGCAAGCTGCTCAACCCACTGAAAGACTAAGTGAGAACCCAGTCCGTCAACAAAAATGGACCAGCAACAGTCTCTACCCCCCGAACAACCACAACAGCCTCCTCCAACACTCACACACCCGCGTTTTACTCTCGAGCTCGAGTTCGTTTCCTCTCTCGCGAACCCCTACTACCTCTCCCACCTGGCCGTCACCTACCCCAATCTCTTGGGCATCTCCGGCTCCCGCGATGACACCGATGCAGACACCCCCGCAGATCCGGACGCGCAGGCCTTCGCCGCATACCTGGCCTACCTCTACTCCTACTGGAAAACACCCGAGTACGCCCAATTCCTGACGCATCCCGGCCCCACCCTGCGAGCGCTGCGACTTCTCCAAGAAGAGACTTTTCGACGGGATATTATTAGACCCCAGGTTATCGAGGGACTGGCAGGATTTGGGCTTGTTGGCGATCAGGGTGTTCCGCAAGGCACGGAGGGCGGTGAGGAGGATAAGAATCAAGGACAGGATAACGCAGAGGTGCAGGGGACAGGACAGACTACTTGAGGGTCTACGGATTATGATGATCTGTATTGGTTCAACGGCAGTCTTGGGGGCCCTATTTAAGCCTTGTGGCCTGAGATGGAAAAGAAAGGCCTGAAGTTTGTCCCGAGATCTTCGACAGGGGGAAGCGGGAAGAAGGCCATATTTCTGCGGCTAAGGGCTCTCTTGGCTCGGATTTTTTATTTTTTATTTTTTATCTTGGGATGAGAGTACGGCATCTACTCTAGGACCGGCGTTGTGGTGCAAGGGACGTTCATGTGTGACCGAGGTTCTTCAGTTGTCGGTTATTTCACGAACAATCCACGACAGAAATCGAGTCCAACACGACAATCCCCCGCGAAAGAAAAATATCTAGCGCCAGGGAATTAAGCGCACCGGCAGGGTCAAAGCATCTTTTCGTGCTTGGGTATCATGGCCAGGGTTGACACGGTTTATCGGTGGTAGAGGCTTTGGCACGATCGGATGAATTCGCCGTACCTTTATGTATGCAATCATACAAGTGACAAAGCGTTATAAAGAAGCCATTGAGCAGGCAATGGTTGGAATTTCCTGGCGCAATCGCAACGATTTCCGTACAGAGTATATACGGAGTACAGAAATGTCAACCCATACTCCGGAATAGAATGATGATAAGCCTGGGTAGAGTGCAAGAAAGAGAAAGACAGGTCTAATATAATAATAAACTTCACTGTGCAATTGCCAATAGCCCGCTCTGCTTATCCACTTCCACAACGGCTGGTATATAAGAGTGCTCCTTGCAACCCCCTAATCCCTAATCCGGCCGTCCATCCCTAATATAACTCCGCCTGCTTAACTCCGCCGCTCTCCGCCCTGACTTTGGCCTGAGCTCCTCCATATCTTTCCCTCTTCCTCTCTCTCTCTCTCTCCTTTCCTGGCCAGCTATCCAAAACTGGACTTGTCTATACTGCTTACACTGCTACGGGCAGCAGTGGCGGGATCTGTTTCTAAACTTGCTCTCTCCCCCCATGGTCTGATCCCAGCATTGGATCTTCCCGCGGTCATCTCTCCCTTCCCCTTGCCAGCCTAGGCCCGACGGGCTCCCTCCTTTTCCTATACTCCAGGTACAGAGTGGTCAAAAGGCAACCACTCATTGTCAATGGAGGGAATGCGCCAGTCATGCCGACCCAAGCACCAGGTTTTGATCCTGAAGTG
>WURS02060385.1:0-10695 GCA_011762765.2 Rhinocypha anisoptera | reverse complement strand
GTTGAACAATGTAGGCGAGAGTGGGTCCCCCTGCCTCACTCCTCTAGTTGGATGGATCCATTCGGATACCCATCCTTTTCCTTCCAGTCGGGCCTGGCTAAGATTGTAAAGGTCAAGGGTTCAAGTCCCACTCTGGGCAAGGGTATTTTAAAATTTGATTTTGCAAAAAAAAGGTTAAAATGTAAGAGAGGAACGTTCTAATTTTGCCTAAAAGAAATATACTGTTATTATTGGGCTGGCTTGCTAGGTATTGTGAAAAATTTGATCACTATTATTGCTAGTACACATTTATTGTTATTTCTATTTAGTGGATATTTTGAATGAATATTTCAACATTTGACTGTTTCTTTTAGATCAGTGGGCAGTACTCTTAGGGGTGATACTCTGGTCTAGGGGGAAATAAGAAAGTTATTATTAGGGGGCATTGGGTATAGGCTTATGAAACCAAGAAGGGCAGTGGCTTAAACAAATTTGGGAAACACTTCTCTAGATCAAAGTCATCAAACAACATTATTAGACTTAATAGCCCAGTATTCAATAATATTTCTAATTCCCCTTATCTACATTTCAGTTTTATTTCTTGCTACCCCTCATAGTCACCTAATTCTGGAAAATGCTGATATCAGCACTCAAATGTATTGCTATCAGCTTATCACTCATTGCTTCAAATCAAGCTCTACAAACCCAAATTGTAGTCATCATATCTCCTCTTCAAGCAGCTATTTCAATTTATTACATTAAAAACAAATAATATCATGCCTGGAATTTGACATTTCTCTATTAATGGGGCACCTTTTTATTTTATAACATGAAATTATTGGGTTATCTAAGCATTGGAAAAAACTAGTTACATACTAAGGTTTACCCCATAACTTATTTTCTATATTTGTAAGATTATTTTCAATGGAGTATTCCACTCAATACGCAGCTAACTTTAGGATTTTTTCTTTATTATAATCATCATTTCTGTATGACAATTATAAGTTAATCTCCAAATTTCCTTTCCATATCACAGACTAACTCAAGGAAAAATGAGCCATTCATCTGCAGTTTTAAATGCCTAAAATTTTCAAGTGTAATCAGTTAGCACCTAAGTTTTCCTCACTTTCAATGTGAATATTCGTCATTAATATACTACCCACAGGCCCCCTCTATCCATTTGTAGAGGGCATGTGCATCTGGAGGTTAGTCAGCACACCTCTTGTGTATATCCCCTGATCCTGTAAAAAGCTTTTTGGTCCTCCCCACATAGCACCTCTATCTCAATATTTGGATAAAATAATGTCTTTAGCCATAGGCTAGGCAAATATTATATTTTTTAACTTCGGCACATTGACAATTAATAAGAATTCTCAAAAAGTTGTGCCTTCATTCTATTTCATTTAAAATCCTTTTCCCACCACTTTTTTTTCACTCACCTTTTTAAGATAATATTTAATAATGTGATCTTTAGCACCATAATCAGCATGATGGCTCTGTTACAATAACCAAGGTATTGAGAAAATTTGCCATTCCACCTAAGGTTTCTGAGGAAGTTGTGTTGATCCAAAGTACTCTGTCCTGTTAAATGTTTCAATTTCCTAAGATATTCCCCAGGTTTTGAACCTGAGATCGTTCAGTTCTTTAGCAAAGGGTTCTCCCAAGATGACTTTTTTAATCAAGTATTAGAACCCTCTTTTGAAATTAAGTTTTTGGGGTTTTTATAATTTAACACTTGATAATGGATTAAATTAAATATCTTACAATGTATTACCTTTTCTTGGTAGACGTCTTATGATAGTGTATGTTCAGAGAAATTTCCACCAGTATATTAGCTTGGTTTCTCTCAGAGCCTTTTGAACTGGAGTACCCAATTTGGGAATCCCTAATTGAAATATAGTACAGTTTTGTTCATATATACTGTGATGGAATTTTAAACAAAAATTCTTTCACTCTCAAGACTGACTTGAGCGTCATCCATTTGAGAATTTACATGGTTGACCAGTGCAATAACTTAGGAGATGGTGTAAATTACACTTAACTCTCCTAATATCCTAATCTTTCTCGCTTGATAATTAGAGCATCTTTGCGTGTACAGATCCAACACCGAACCTCCATCAAACTACTGCGTTTCGGAAGACTTCTTATCTCTACACTCACTTAGTTCTCTCTCCCCCCCTCCCCTTCGCTCAGGCCCTCCTAACCGCTCTTCGTAGCGTTTGATTACTGGCACCGTGGTATTTTATTCTTTCCGCCCCTCTTCTAACTCCCCCCTTCCTCTCTCTCTCTCTCAACGTTGAACTGGAACCTCGTTGGCATTCGTTGTTTCCACCGAAGGTTGCGGTCTAGCCGCAGGTATTGAACGGGTGGGAAGGAGACCGAGGCATTACGTCGTCCCGATTCATGATTGTCACGTACATACTATCAAGTGTTATTGTCACCATGTGGCAGTCGTGCCATGCGATGCCGTGTTCCCGAAAAATGACAGACGGACGAAGGAGCAGAAGCGGCACAGTTACGATCGTTAGAATGATGACTCACGTAAGTAGCAAAATTTTCGTTACACATTTATGATTGAGATTTGAGATGACATTATGTCTGTTCCAATTACTTACAACTAAGTAAGGGCACGATGTCCAGCCCGCTGACGTTGCCCTTCTCAGGTGAGCGTGGAAGAATGACCCAGTATTTTTTTGAACACCGTTAAATGGGATCCTTGAAATTTATAGCTTTCCCTCGAACGAGCCTACTAAACTCTTCATTGAAGCTTCGCGCCAGTTGAAAGTTAAGTGTTTTTTCTCCTAATTATGTTGTACTAATAGTAGGAGGCTGCCAAATGTTTCGACGTGCACCAATAGTCACCTTTTTGCAAGGAAACCTTAGGTTTATAGACTAGGAATCCGTTGCACAGTCAAAAATTATATTTGAGACTTTCCAGAGATAAACTACTAATCAGTTTCTCTTCCGAGACTTAGTTGGAGAATTAGTCTCAGTACGGTTACACCTCTAGTTTTGCTTGTCAAAGTAAAGAAAATCGGTTGCACATATGAGTAAATGGAATAGATCTGTTGACTGAAATAGGCAGGTAGGTTAGTAGGGGCACAGACTAGACTGGTAGGGGTATCGGGTAGCCGAAACCACAGTAAGATATACCGTTCGAACTAAAAATGCTGACTATAATATCGTATTTCCCGGCCTATAAGACGCAGACTGATTTTACAGCGCATTTTTGAGTTTAAAAAGTGCGTCTTATAGGACGGGGAAATAGGGTACCGTGTGTTACGAAAATATGACTCTTTCCAGTCTTCGTATTCGGCAACGAAGAATAAATATGGGCTGTAATAAATTCGTGTATTTTATTATTGAATACGAGACATTTGTTGCATGATCAACTTGAATTAACCCACATGTTCGCTTTATTGGGTAATTAGAAAATAAATTTATACAGTTAAGCTTCCTCTCTCGGAGCGCTGTTCCGGCCATACACTGCAGACCCTCCTAGGAGGGTCCTTTACGCTATAGCCGAAGAGAGACTTGTATAGGTTCTTTTTTCATTTCCTATGTGGATGCAAATATCATCCATGAAGTTCATTTATAACGTCAAGTTTAATGAATTAACTCAAATAATTTTATATTCGAAAAACTTTTAAAAATCCAAGTTACATATTTTAATATTTGGACATAATAGGTCAAATGATCATAATTCCATGATATTTTTTAATTTTGCCCATGAGTTATAAAGTTATTTCATTAAAATGATAAAATAGTTACTTTTCTCATGTGGTGTGACCGCAAATACATTCTAAAAATTGACTCCCAATAAATTCGAGAATGTTTTTTTTAGACTTAAATTTATGTCTTAAAAACCTCAAACAGCCTCGAATTAATTAGGAGTCGAAGTAATTACCAAGTCAGGATGATGAGTCTAAGGCACACAATCAGATCATAAAAAGACCTCAAAGGTAATATTGTGGCCATTTACTGCATTCATGCTGTGAACATGTTTCAGATCGGAACGGATGCTTTCCCGGCGTGTTGTATTGGTGAAGGTTATTCGGGTTCTCCACCGGGTCTGACACAGCATTGCTGCAGACGTTTCGATGGGAACCCTGTGTATGATGGACGACTCGCCCATCGAAACTTCGGTAGCAAAGCAGTGTGACCCGGTGAAGAACCCAAATTACCTTCTCCAATGTTTCAAGTATTCTGCTGCTATTGCCTTATTCCTTGGCCCACTTTAATCATTGTGTCTTATGGACCGAGGATAACTACGTCGCCGGAAATAGCCGGACACGCATTAAAATAATTTAATGATAAGAAAAAATAATTCTATTAACTTTTATCTTACTAATTCTAAGATGAATAACGCTGGTAATTTTGGGATGTAAGAATCGCGTTTTATTCATATAAATTTTTAACAATGAAATACGATTGACCATAATTTTTTTCCAGAATTAACACGAAAATTCATTTCGTCTAATGGCCCGGGAAATATGGCATATATACTTTTTCTATATTGATATTTCGTTCGCCACTTAAAATTAATAATTTTATTTAATATTTTTTACGGTCTACTATCTCTGGGTAGTCATTTAATGGAATTCTTGTATTATTCACTTTAATATTTAATTGAAGTATATATGTTTCACTTCAACATTAACTATAATGAAGTGAGAGCTTGTGTGCTTACTCACATCCTTCATCTTTATCAGCAATTTCATTTAGTGCCGCACTAAATCATCGCCAATCGGACTTCCACCAATATTAACTGCAGAACTGAAGACCAAGGTCCCTCTGGTCCCTCTTGTCATTGTGATGTTCATTCGATTATACAATTCAATAAAAACCTCAGCCAATCCATTCTTACCACAAAAATTTTTCAACTGAATGTTTTGACAATTTTTCATTTTTCAATTTCCAAAGTGAATCAATGAAGTTTTTGACTATCAGGATGTAAATTGTAAATTTGTCTTTACAACATATTATCTGCATGTTGCGATTCAGCCTTCCCTTTGGTGTGATGTAAACTGGGCCCTCTTCTGAAAAATAAATTATATTCTGAGAATATTTTTCACTGGTCTAGATTTAGACAAACCTTTTAACATCAAGTAAGAAAAGATGTGCTGAATTTCCTTTATATTGTTTCAAATAAACATGATAAGTTGAAACAATATCTTGCATATTCCAGGAAAGCAGAAGGGGTGAATTTATTTTGTCATCCAACATTGGGATATACAGTATGACATAACAAACCATGAAATGTTTTCCCTAATAGGGAAAATTGTGAATGGGGTCCATCTAATCTAATGACAAGAATCGTAGAGATGATGGGAAGTTACTTCCCATATTTTGCAGCCACTGTCTCTTTAGGCTTTCATTCTTGAAAAACTGTGCCAATGACATATTTGCCCCCAATGCGGGAAAAAATGTTCAAGTTTTAATATGTAAAGCCCAAATGACTACATTAACTCTGTGTCAGGTTGAATGGCCTGTCTTTGAGCTGTGGTAAAACTTCTTACCCTCAATTTCACATTGAATGGAAAAGCTTCTACAGGTTTATTCCTGATGAAAAGGTTATGTGCCATTTTGTCTACATAAACTCTTCAGTATGAAATGTAATGATCCAGTCCTTCATGTCTTAAGGAATAATATAGTGGGGTAATGCAACTGTGACCTCCATATTTTTCTTCTCCCTAAATGCCTGGGTCTCTCAATAAGAATGCCCAGTAAACATATCTTTCTAAACAGAATATTTGAGTTTTATTTCCATTTAGTGTGAAATCATTATTCACACACAATTTTTTTAATATTGGTAGTAACAAGCCTGGAATTTTTAATCAATGTATTTCTGGAGGATTATGATAGCATGACATTTATATCATCAGCATTTATTCCGATTTTATGTTGTCTATTCCATCCAAGACCCATGAGAGATCGTTAACATAGATTAAAAACAATAAAGGCCGTAGACTTGACCCTCAGGGGAACACCCACAGCAGTAAAATACATATATATAGTGGTTTGAGTGTATTTATGATAATTGAATGCTAAGGACACAATAAAGTTAATAGTAGAGGTGGTTACTTTGTGGAAATACATTATACGGAAGAATAGATAAAATTTTGTTTTTTTTTTCCACGAAAATTATTTTATTTTGGGCAACCAGTTTCACTACACTGTATCATCGTCAGGTCCCACACAAGAAGGTTTTATGAGGGCTTGTATACCCCAAAAGATGTCTCCCCCTTACCCCCTCCAAAACCCACCCCTCTCAACCCACCCTCTTCTTCCAGGGTATATAAGCACCCATAAAACCTTCTTGTGTGGGACCTGTAATCAGTAACAAGTGTTTTCAGATGTTTCTGTATAGGGGTTGATGAAGAAAGATGTAGAGGGATGTTGGCATAGGTCAGCTGAAGATTAGAAATCAATTATGAGATGGAATATGTAGAGAAATGTAAATTAAAAAGATATGTACGGGAAGTGACTCTTTATGGAATTGCTAATTTAATCAATCATTTTTGGGAGAATGTGTAGGAACTTTTTCCTATCACAATATTAATGATTTCCCAATGATGGTGTCTTTAGTCTAATTGCTAGCAGCAGTGATTTTTTATCTAAATAAGTTCTTTATTTGTAGTGAGCAGTTTTTTGTTTAATTGGAATCAAAATGTAGTTGAAATCTCCATTTTTCACCTTTCACTGCATGTTTTTTAAACAACAGTTTTGCTGTTATTACAGAGTTTCCTCAGGGCTGATTGTTGGAATATGGACTTTGGCCAGGATTATATTAGTTTACTTTTCTTCTTTCTACTTGCTGATTGGCTACTCAGAGAACTCTCACCCATGCATAGTGGTAGCCATATTGTCTACCACTTTTTGGTTTCAACCTCGTCTCGCACTATCTTGGGATTATATTATTTCTCCATGTCTGTTACCTTTGCTTTCTGTAACAATATCATTTCCAGTTTTCATTATGGATGGTCATATGTGAGCATGCCTGGAGCAAACCCATGCATGCCATTTGTAGATGGTAATAGTTTTCCCCAGATTTTAGCAACAGACATTTCCAAGTTCATGTAGTTAACTCATATTCCTCTTCTAAACTGGATATATATTAGCATGGCTGGCAGGAGAGAGAGTTTTCTGAAGCTGAGGCATTCACATAACTTGATATCCTTCAAGAACATTTTCTGAACGTTTCTACACCCAATACTCATCACTCACCCACCAAAAGGCCATGCTAGTATGCATAATTAGTTCAGTAATTATCAATTTCCTCTGAGTATGTTCATATAGAGTGAAGATTTCTTCAAATGCAGGTGATCAAGTTAGTCTAATATTGAAAACATGACACCATACTATTATCCATCTTATACCAAAACCAGTCTTCAACCCTAAGTTCTGTTTGAGAGGTGACTGTAGAACTCACCTAGTATTAGCCCAATTTTTAAATTGGCCCCTCTACTCTGTGGTATGAAAACTCACACATCAGGGCAAAGGGGTCAGTTTCTTTCCCCGTATGGCCTGTGGCTTCTCACAAAGGTATCATACCCACTCAGCTAGGATTTTTGCTGAAGGTATTCACAGGGATTATTGGGTATTCTAACCATGATGTAGAGTGCCCAATAATCCCTCTGGACAACCAACTCTGTCTTTACATCTTATAAAAAAATAAAATTTTCACTTATTATTTTAAAAAAAACAAAAAAAAATGGTAGGGTACATACTCTCTTTCCATTTAGTCATTGCACCTGGAAATGGTAGTAAGCATGCTGTATCAACTGCAGTTGTTGTATTAAAATCATAAGTGGTGTGGGTCTGAATAGGAATTACCATCTCCTCTGGGAAACATGACAAATGGTGATTGATATTCTTTCTGTGTTAACAGCATTCACTATTTTGTGTCTGGAAGACATATGTAGAACATAAAAAGATTGTTGATCGATTAGTAGTATTTTTGTTTATAGGATGCTTCAACAGCTGCAGTCATTTCACACCCCTTCAAGTCATAGAAAAAACACTTTTCAACAAACACATGCCATGCCCTAGGCAGGATTCGAGCCCACAACCTTTGGGTTAGCCACCGAGCACGCTACCCACCAGGCTAACCCGGTCTTGTTGGTCGATTTGAGCCTAGACCAAAAAGTTCATAATTTTCAATACAAAAATGTCAATCAGCCACATGGAAGGTACATAGCAATTTTTCAATCCTAGTGAATTTATTTCAATTGCATGAGAAAGGAGGATTATATTTAACATTAGCATGTGAAAACTGAAATTATTTATAAGGAATTAGTTTCATAACAAATATCTGTATTCCTTTTTGTTTATCATACTTCCAGTTGGCAGACACCACCAACAACTTTTCCGACCCAGAGTAAGAGATTGGGTTTTTTCATCAAACCTCCAGCAGTGAATCAGGAATGCCTAATGGTCGTCCATTTAGCATATGTGCCTAGTGCTTACCTTCAATATCAGATTTGAGATGGTATTAATCCTCAAGTGTTTGCAATTTTTATGCTGTGATACACATCTTGGAAATAATGGAATGTTATGATTTCAAATAGGAATAAAAATAAATATTTCCTTATTAATGTCCCCTACATAATGAATTACTATACTCTAATAATAATGATGCTTAAGTTTAATGCTTAAATAGCTACTGGCATTACTTTTTTCTAATTCAAAACTATGGCTATGGCATGTTGACTTTCCTCTTACCCACTATTAGGATGGAAGGAACATCATTGTGGAGTAGTGAATGTAGAGATAAATACCCCCTGTAGAAATTGATCCAATATCTAATTTTTTATCTTAACTCACTCTAGTATATCTTTCTTTTGTATATCTGAGGTTTGAATTGGTAACATTTCTGTTCTCGACATAGTCCTCATATTCATCTATGTATCCATTCTGGTTTCCAAAGGATTTTGTGAGACTAAACAATGGGGTCTATCATCTCTCTATCACCTGAAGATGACTTTGCAAGTCGAAACCTAGGTCGTACATAATAAAAAATTTTCATGTGAAAAAACCAAGTGTTTTTATCTTCATTATGAATCGCTTCCACAAAGTAGCGCCTGAAAATACCCAGTCTATCATCTCTCAATAATGAGCACCTGCCTTAGCAGACAGAGTCTTATGGTTGCCAGTAATAAAATTGACATTGAGTACATTGTGGATTTGAAAAAAATGAGGTGATTTCCTTTTGCTTTCATCAACAGTATTTTTAGTAGGACACCAAAATAATACCTCAATCACATTAGGGTTGTGGTCAAAGCATGTTTATTTATTTATCCATTCATTTTTTTAATGAGTGACAGAATGTTTTATAATCGATTTCCTTTAGTAAGTTGACTTTGATTTGATACATAGGGATTCAGCACATTGTCTCTATGACTGTATCTCCACTGATAAAGTCTCCTATATTGGAAATCCATATATAATAGTCCTGTTAGTCATTCTTCCTGAAATCAAGAAGTTCATTAATTATAGGGTTCAATCCTTAACGTTTTTTTGAATCCTAATTTATTGAAATCAAGTTTGGCTGACTATAAGTACACATGTACAATAAATTTACATTTCTTTGGTACTATATAAAGTCAGCAATAGGCATTATCTAATCATATGAAAAAAATCACTGATGGTGTGTGCAATTACTTAAATAACAAGTTTCTCTATTTTTATTTCATGTCACATACAGAATAAGTGTATGGATTAGTGTAGTGTACTCATCATATATCTTCAGTTGAGCAGCTGATGTTCTTTTATTAAACCTCCAAGTGTGAATCAGGAAGGCCCAATGAATAATATTCATTGTTTAAATGTTAAATGCAATTAGTCAGGATGAACTGTTGAGTTGATATTTAGTTTTTAGTCTGTGTTATTGTTATGTAATTTAAAACTATTTTGAAGTTTTGTATTTTTCTATTTTAGCAACTGATAAATGAAGATTAAATAATTTTATTGAGCTTTATCATTACTTTTTACGAAGATTCCAGTAATACCAAAATTATCCTGATGGATTATGTTCAAATGTTAGATGTCTCCAGTTCAAAAGACCATCATTCTGAAATTAAAATTTCTTAAATTATTAAGAAAAATTTCTTGTTACAACATCATTTATTTTATTATTCAAATATATAGGATTGTTAAATTCATAATACTTGGAACAATCCATTTTTTTATTTAAAAGATGTGAAAAAAATTTTACATATAGTTTTTGCTCTTAAGAGGAATGAATTCATTCCAGCAAGTAATTCTATTATGTAACTAAGGTTCTACGTTCATAAATATCTCTATATCTATATTGTCCATACTGAGATAGATAAATAATTTTTTTTAATCATCAAAAGTTTCAATTAGGAAACATGACAAATTTTAACATTTGCAAAATTTGCTTTATATTTTTTGTATTTTCACATTAAGGAAAATGGTGTTATTGAATCCACAAGAATTTGTCCTAAATTGAAGAAACCTTACAATTATTCATGTGTTATTAATATCACTGCTGTAAATGAGAAAAAGGTTTTGCCCTAAAATTGAATTTTATTAAAAGGTTTATTCTTGAGTAGCTTGGGTGAAGTTATTAGTTGCGAATAGACCCTGCTGGACCATGTAAATCAATTGACTCCTACCTCATCCTCCAAACCTCTCTCATTCTCTCTCCGTGGACTCTCTTTCTGTCTTCCGTCCACTTTGTCCCTGGTTTCT
>WURS02060374.1:0-10695 GCA_011762765.2 Rhinocypha anisoptera | reverse complement strand
GCATCAAGAAAGTTAATTTTGGATTGGGAAATGGTTGAGGTGAAGGAGACAGAGGAATGGGCGTTCAAGGAGGAGATGAAGTGATTGAGTGAGTTTAAATCATGTTTCCAGAGGAAAAAAATATCATCAATATACCTACAATAGAGCAACGGTTTGAGTGGGTGATTGGCCAGGAAATTATCCTTAAGGCAGCCAAGGAATAAGTTGGCGTACGTATGAGTTCTGTAGGCCACAATGGAGCCCTTGACCCGGTTGTCAACCCGAGAAAACTTCATCCACAAGATTTGTCATGATTAAATCAAAATTTGACTCAAAGATTTTAATGATATTTTTTTGCATGCAATATTGCACATAAAAGCAAGTACCCCTTTCTTGTGATGCCAATCCTTTGGATGTTTGCATGAGATTTCCATAATTAGCATCTTTAGAGCCAATGTAATCAACTTAGAAATTGTATATAAACTTAGAAAGTCAATTCCTGGTTATTTATGTAAATTTTCATGTACCAGTTTTTAAAAATGTTTTACTGTAAACAATACAAAGTTCTATGCCTTCAGAAATTAATATTTTCAGGGCCACATTAGCCAGTGTGGGAAATTTCTACCTGAAAAAATAATTTCGTTTATCTCATCAAAGAGCTACAGATTATGCTTTGAAAACTCTCAACCTACATTCCATTGACAAAGAATTGCTGTCTCTGCTTTTATCAAGCTTGTGTAGTAATAAATTCTTTTTGTTAAAGCACAGCTTTGTGACTGAAGCCACTGACACTACAGAATAATAAAGTCCCTTGTAGCATCAATAGACATAACATTAATGTATTAAAAAGTTAAAATTAGATATAAGGCTGGGAGAAAATTGTTCGTGGTAATGTATAATTTTATCTCTTACTTTGAGTTGCAATGAGTCTACATGAATCATTTGCTACTTGTATTGTGTATTTTTACAGTTTCTGAATAAACTGACCTGCCTCTTTGAAAATTTGTTAAAAAAACAATTTCGCCTGCTTGTCACATTCACCTCTGAGAGGTAGCACTCCCCCTTGACTTCCTTCCAGGTGCTCGTCTTTTCGCTACCTTACTTTGAGTGATGGATTGGATGAGGCCCTGGAGGCTGCCATTTACCATGGTCAGGATGAAGGTGCCGTTGGCCTGGTTGATGACTGTGAGCCCCTTGATGTTGATGTCAGAGAGGGGCGCTTGGGACCGAGTATGGCCCGATTCGATATGTCCACTCATGTCGGCCTCTTTGTTATGGACCGAGACCGTCTCAATTTGATATCTCATAGCAACTTCAGTTCCATCAGAGCAAACGTATGCCTTTATCAAGGTAGGTGACCAAGTATTCCCCCAGTTTACATCTCTGTGTAACTTTATTGTGTGCAGAAAATTACCAATTAATGGTAAATGAAAGTAGATGTTTTTTAAACAAAGAAATGTTGCCTCTCTAAATTTTGTCTAGCGTTAACATGGTGACTTAAATGTAATGCTAATGATAACTGGAGTGTCATGGACCTCAAGTATTCATTGGTTGCATTAGTGATAGTCATATAAAACATGTTGGCAATTGAATACAGTTATGGCCTCCCTCAACAAATTTCATATAATAATGAAATAAAATAATTGCAATAATCTCTTCAGTATTGTTTGAATCTATGGTTTCTTAAATGGGCAAAGAATTGGAATTTGTTATAATCACACTTGGAGTTGCAAAACCCTATGTCTGGGGTAAATTGTTGGCTCATCATCATGCTTCTGTCACTGAAAAATATTTTTTATACATGCTGCAAAACTTGATGCAAAATTCAAACATGTAGCACAATTGAATATTATATCATAACATTGTTCGTACATAGATAGAATTTTTCTGCACAGAATAGTGTCTGGTGAGAAAGTTGTCAAGTCCTCCATTTTGATGAGGAAGATTCGTTGTTTTCATAAAATTTCATATTTTAAAGTGCTCCCGTAACATGTTAGATCATATTTTGTAACTAATCACTCAAAATCATCATTTATTTGTTTGTAATTGCACTATTTTCTAGCACTGGTAATGGTTGGTTTTTCGATTTATTTCCTTTACTTTTTGACTAACCTAAGCCATGTATCAAATTCGCTGAACAATGTGCACTGGTGTAACAACCGCTTGCGGGAGATCCAAAAGACAGCTTGTCACTAAGAACAGCTGACGAGGTTCCTACCAGCTGACAGCTATCATTCCTATGCTTCCTATTTCAAGGGAAATGCTATCTTTGTGAGTATAGTAGTGTGTTGTGGTAGCTGTGGCGTGGTGTTTATCGTAAAGAAGCAAACAGTTAGCCATTTACTTGATTACAACTGTAAAACCTGTAACCCATTATTGGATAACCTCATGAAATATGTGAAAGTAAAATAATAATGTAAACTACTAAGAATTCAGGCAGCAATTTGGTAATGTTGAATTACGCAGTAGTAAATGAAATTACTTTAAATTTAATTAATGACTGACATTAAAAAGATTATTCTAGATTTTGCTGAAGTTTCATAAGTTCTGTTGTTTCTTTCATAAAAACGAATTAATACTTACACCGATAGCCAAAATAGCCTTATGTATTACATCAAATTTACATAATTGCAAATAGAAACACCATAAGATACCCTCACTTAACATACCAACCTTCGGGTTGATCACTGTGGTTTTAAGAATACTTAAAAGATCGGCGGGGACCATACTGTCCAGTGCGTAAAATCGAATTTTTCATAAAATTGGTATGCGAATTATCATGATTGTCCTCAATTATAAGACGGCCCCACATTTTTCGGAGGCTAAATTTGGAAAAAACCCTGGTCTTATATTCGGGTAAATATGGTATTCTCAAATACTGAAGATATTTGTCGTCTCGAATGGAACCTGTTAAAATTATGATTAGAGTAAATCGCTCTTGTAAGATTAATCATACAATGATTAAATGCAATAATACTATGGTTTACAATGGCTAAGGTATTGCAATATGTTTATATTGAACCATATCACCAAAGTTTACATATCTATTTATAAGATAATAAAATTTGCATCCTTAAATGAATCTTCAGCATCTAATCAATGCTTATCCTGATTTCTCAGTTCAAATTTCCAACCAAAAGGCCAAGGTCACATGATATATATTTCTTTGATCGTCTAACGAAATTTACGATTGACTTGTTACAAATGAACTGCTCTACAACATTTGAAGACTGTAATTGCTACACTAAATATAAGAAAACAAAGTTTTAGCCAAATTACGCCATTGAGAGGTAAAAATACTATGGTAAACAAAGAACTTCATTAGATGGAGTTTTTCGTAAAAAGGCGGTTCGTTAATGGGAGGTATTCACCAATGCATTTACATAGGAAGTTAACCGGGACCATAGCATTTTTTCGTTATAGGGAATATTTTGTTAAATGGAGGTATGTAATATGGAGGTTATACTGTATACATTTTTTAGTGCAATGATACCCTGGTTTTGATATAAGTGGTGTGCAGGTACATTTCATTCATCTGACTCCAGTGTTGATTAACCCTTTTGTGCCGAAGCCCTAAACTATAATACAGTCCCAGCATATCAGCAGTCCTCACAGCATGTGTTCATGGTTAAAATTGTTTATATGTCATGGTTTTTCAAAAGAAATTTACAATTAAAATTTTACGAATATAATGTAAGAAATTAATGCCTTGTGATTCACTGTGTGCACAATTTTTAAACGAAATTCTATCCTTAGAATTTACTAAGATCTCATACTGAAGGCTCTTTTATACCAGCAGCTACTAATGATTAGTTATTATATTTCACACTCTGGTTACAGTAATATTGATTATTTAGTCTCCTTTTGTTATACATAGAAGGAAATCCTACTCCTTGGGCTTTTTCCTACCAAAACTAAGGATCAAGAATTCTTAATATTTTTTACAGTTGTAACAGAATGAATAATAAGCTAAAATACTCTTTCTAGTAAGTTTTACTTATCATATTAAGGCCATGTATGTTGTTCACTGGTGTACAATAACTACCTCTGTAAGAAAATGTATGGGAATCTAAAAGATTATTTCACATTATTTCAGCACTTGATACAAACATAGTTAAAAATGATGATAGAATTTCATTTAGAAATTGTATAATCTCAAAAAAATTATGGAAATTCAGTTATTAAATAAAATTACTTGGTTTGTAAAAAGCGGCTATTTTAAAAAGTGCACTTGATGAACAAAAAATTGACCACAGACACATTCTGAGAAAGGGGCAGCCAGGAGGTGAATTAATGATGGCAGGGGGCCGAGGGGAAGGGGGTTCGACACCCCACAGAGTTGGTTTGAAATGGAAAGGATATATACATGGGATGTTTTGCATCTAGCATTTCAAATGACTTGGCATTGCGGAGGCGGGGCCAGAGAGAGGGAGGAGCTTGAAGCCAGTCATGTGATCTTGAGGTAACCAATGAGAGTGCCTCTGGGGAAATCCCTCTTCTTGGGATCTCAGTCTTTCTCTGGCTTTTGTCGTTTAAAGGTCTGCTCTCTGCCTGCTCTGTTGCCTTCATTGTTGCTTGGATTTTGATGGACTTAAATACTATTAAATTGTAAAGCTTATTTATTCTTTATTATTCACCCTTTAATGTCCTTCTTTGCATAGATATTATGTTACTACCAATTATATCCTCGTCAAGTTATTCGCCAAAGTGCACAAGGAAGGTTTGAACATGTCTGTATCTGTTGATGCGTTCCCCTCCCTGAACTAAATGGGCACAGTTGTACATCGCTTGGTCTCGCTGTAGCAATTGCCTGTTCAAGTCCTTGCTCTAGCATCTCATCAGAAAAATGCAATGTGTTCAGATGGAGCAACCTCAAGTTTCTTGTAAAACTGGGGAAAACTGCTACAGAAGCTCATGCCATGTTAAAGGAAGTGTATGGAAGTGAATTTTTATCACAAACATAAGTTTTTGAGTGGTTTAAAAGATTTAAGGAGGGACGTGAAACGACCAAAGATGTTCCACGCCCCGGAGGATTCTCAACATAAAAAATGGACAACAATATCTAGAAAATTGGTCAATTGATCCCCAAAAATCATCGTTGGAGTGTCCAAGCTCTTGCTGAAATCTCAGGAATTAAAAAAGAAAGTACTCGTTAGATTTTGTTTGAATCACTGAAGATGCAGAAAGTTTGCATGAAAATGGTGCCAAAATTTCTCAGCAAAGGCAAAATGAGCTTCACCGAAACAATGTGCCAGGCCATTCCACCTTGTCTGTGATTGCATTCTTTGCAAAATATGCCATCACCATGTTGGAACACTCACCACACTCACCTGACCTGGTCCCCTGTGGCTTTTTTTATTTCCTAAGGTCAAAATGGAGTGTAAGTGGTCAAGATTTTACAGTGTGGAAGCGAAGCGGTGAATGCAAAAGCGATGGAGGTTCTCAATAAGCTGGCAGAAGCAGACTTCCTTGAGCACTGCTTTGAAAAATGGAAAATTCGTATTGAGTGTTGTATTGGTAAGGAGAGTACATTGAAGGGAATAAACTATGTATTGTAATTGGTTATCAATAAAATGTTTTGTGACACCAGTCCGGTTATTTAATTGCTACACCTCATAAAAGTCCTTCGAGAGGGGCCAAAATTTCAGTCTACCTTTTAAATCTTAGTAAACTAACAGTTCTTGCCCTCTGAGGTAGTTTATTATACAGCCTATAATCAAATGAGACAAAACTATTCATGTATTTAATCAGTCTAAAGTGTGGTGCATACGGCAAGTAATTTTTCAACCTAGTTTTATAGGAGTGCACATCTGATTTTATGCTGAAGGTTACTAAGTTACTTTTTACAAAGCATAGACATTTGTATATATACAAACTATTTACATAATGTATCTAATTCAATGAAAAATTGTCTACAGTGCTCCAGTAGGATTGCATGCACCCATTGAGTCAGAGTCCTCTGTATGCTGTTTTAACTACTATCAAGTTGAGTCATTGCATACACTTCCTCAAAGGAGATTGCCTGGGTGGCCATCTTTATTCTCACATTCTCCAGTTCGTATAGAGGGTAAATGGGTGTAACTTGAATTCTTTGATGTTAATGAAGACATGATGTTAGTGAAGACAGCGAGAAGTCTTTGAGTTGGCATATTGATTGTGATAGTAAATAATGACCATAATAACAAAATGAACGCCATAAAAATTGTGTGTTGTAAATATAAAGATGTTTCACCTTTCCACTTAAATAAAATAAACTTACTCAATCGATTTCGATGTCACTTCAATATCACCGGGTATATAATTTTTTAGGCACCCTTTTCATCTTCCCTCTGTCAAGAGTTGATCGGGAAACGCTTTCCCATCAATTCTGGTTCTATGGCGTGATAATATTATCTCTTATATGGTTTCTCTAGGCGTCTTGTTTGCAAGAGTCTTTCGTCCCGTGCCCGTTCCATATATTTTTTAAGACTTTTTTTCAAGTGAGGTCGGCTATAATAGGCTCTTCAGACCCAGAGGAAAAGAATATAAGGATAGGAATGGAAAGGTAGATGTAATTTTAGGCTTAGATGAGGCTTCAACTAGTGAAACTAGTATGTTTTGTTATTGTTTCATATTTTTATTTCAAATAACAATAGAAAAACAAAGTATTCGGGTAAGTTTGTGAGGGAAGGGAGGAGAGAAGGTTTAATCGGGGAGAAGTGAATGGATAAGATAGAAGGACTTCGCAAATTATGCACAAAGTATTCGGCATCACTCGGTAACAAATTACATTTTTTTTAATGGTTTGCCATTAATAACCTGGCACAATTGAGAGAGGCACCTAATCAGCCATTACAACACTTGGCACATGCAGGAATAAGACACTTTATCTGCTACACATACACACCGGGGGGTATGGGGGGGGAAAACTCCTTAATATAGTATTACGGAATGTGGGGAGGGGACGGGGGCAGGTGAGCTACGGTTAGGAAACACATTAAGATGGAAATTATTGGAAAGGGGGAGGGGGGAGATAGAAGTTAGATGGGGGAAATTCCTCTTTACTCATTGGACAATTATCAATCTTTCAATTAAAAATCAAAGTTTTTCACCATATATGAACTAGAAAACCACCAAAAACGAAATACCATACTCATCTCAGAATTTTTAAAATGAAAAATGATGCAATAAAAACAAAATATAAAGAAGTATTTGCCATATTTACCGTTATATACCAGCAGTTTCTGAAAAATAGGCACTTCTTGAACTTAAATTTGCCTTCCTCTTTTCAGCTCTTTTTCCCTTCAGTTCCTTAGAGTGGATCTGTAGTCGCCTCTTGATGTAGCTCTCAAAAATGAGGTCTCCTATTTTGCATTGGCAGCTGTTGAATGGCACAAAATCAACTTTGGCTTTAATTACATGTTTCAAGTGGCACCCAAGGTTCATGTGTCTTTCACATTTTTTAAGATGAGAGATTAACATTTTTTCGCTTTTAAGGATTAAAGTTAATAATTGTGGAGATGGCACCTGCAGAGAGGGGGCGGTACTTGATTCTCTGCATTGGATAAGGGTATTTTCCTCAGATAATGATTTGCTCGCAACTATTTCATACTTACACCTATCACACACACTGTTTTTTTCTTTTTAATTCTAGCTATTACAGACCCCAAAGTGTACTGTATGGCATCCTGGCTGACTGTATTGAATAACTGGTAGTCATCATTGTCTATCTCATAGAGCACCACTGCTTGACTCACAGCAGATTTCTGAGTCTTTGTCACCACTGTCGGCAGGTTTAAAAAGAAAACAACTATGTGCTTACAATCTTCTACTGCATAGTTCTCTGAACCAGAGGTGTCTGTCATAAACTGAGCTAAAACCACTAGCTTCAATGCCCTTTCGTCTTGCATTTCTGATGGGTGAACATTTCCATGCCTCCGGATTGTAGAAAATAGACTCTCCAATGCATCTTGATTGAGTCTTGAAGTCAAGATATATTTATAACCCTTCTTGAAGAGGCTATTTATAACCTCTATAATATTGAAGATGCTCATTATAATACCAGTTTGAACTGGCTTCCGGTGACCTATCCCGATTTGAATAGTTTCAATTAAGGCTTTAAATTCAAAAAGAAAATTAATTTTGTCTTCCTTGTTTTTCTCTCAGGGAGATAACCAAGTCTGACAAAGGTCTCTAAAGCAGTAGTTGTCTGTCTACTAAAAATATGTACAGCTAAGTTAACTTTCATTTTATCAAATTGACCAGGACTCAGAGTTTTAGCATTAATATTTGGAGCTATTTTTAATTCTTCCTTTTTCTGGATTTTGTCCAGACTGTGAAGGTGCTCAATGGACACAGAATTGCAGGGTAACTAATTTTCCATAACCACCGATTCAGGCAACCGTATTTTATGAGAAAGAAATGCAGACCGAAGATTTTTCAGGAGGTGAGGTGCATCAGGATAGAAATATAGTCTATCACCTGCCTTCACTGGATGTCTTGTGGAGTTGACTTTAGAATAGCGACCCACTCTAACACCATAACATCTCCACATACCTTGATTTTTTGGACCCATATCACTGGCCACCACTATAACATTAAAGTTAATCCCTTCTAATGCCTTCACGCAGTCGATAACAAAATTATAAATATAATTTGATTGACTGGATTTGTCGGTTATGTGGTATCTGATGACTTGCTTCCTAATTTAATTTAGGCCGCGAGCGATTGCAACGAATAACTGACTTCCTATAATGTTTTGCGACCTATCATTCAGGGTTACATGGCCAATGTAGTATGATGTGGTTTTATCAAACTGGAGAGAACTGTCTATCTCCATTTCATTCACCATCACTACACAGTCCTTCTCCAAAAGAGAGGAAAAAGACGGGCCTCGACTCTCAAGAAGTGGCAAGATGTCTGCCAGAATACCTGGAGCAAAATTAATTTTCTGCAATTTATTGCAGAGAGTACTGTAAGATGGAAGAGGGTAACCTTTCTTTACAAGCAACTTATACCCTTTCCATCCCATTGAAAACCTTATTTGGAGGGTTTCCTTCATCGTATCAGGCGACCACCTATGCTTCTTTTTTCAACTTGTGCGGGCTTTTACTTGTGATGCTTTCAAGAAAGGTAGTCCATGAATTTTTGTTTGAAGCTGCCTAAGTTCACGTCTGGTATTTTATAATAGTTTCTTGATCATAGCCTTCTTTTCAAAGCTTTCACTTTAGCCTGAAGGTTAGCTACCTGCAAACAATGCACTCTTTTTTTAATACCTATTTTGGTACCAACTAAAGATTTCTTTGACACAAGTTCTAACATTAACATTTTAAAAAGAACATATTACCTTGTCTTTATATTCGGCTTAAGGTGTAGGTTCCACTTTAGGTTCCTTTACGGTACATTACAAGCTGAACCTTAAGATGAAAAATAACGCTAAATTTAGTTATGGTGCGAGTGTATGATGAAAACAATATAGAAGTTGATGCAAGGAGATTAAAATAAAAATAACGGAAAGCATGGATTTCGTTATCTCAACAGTATTAAATACTTGAGAACAATTACAAGTGGTTCAATTCAAAGCCACTTTGGATTCAAATCACTAAGATATTACAGCTGGAATATTACCATCAATTTTTTTTTCTATCATAAATGTAGATTAGGCAATTTTATCAAACAAAATGCATTCCTGTAAACGAAGATATGTGTTTCTAAATCATAGGAAACGTAAAAGTACCCCTAGAAAAACAGACTTACATTATCTAAATCAGTTGAGGGGTCTAGAACCAGTTGGTCTTTTTTCGCCTTCGTGGATGACGTCTTCATTACTTTGAAAATGTTTAACCATTCTCCTTTTCAGTGTAAGCAGTTTTGGGCAGTTTGGAACATTAAAAATAATTGGACCAGCATTAGGTTTCAACTTTTTCCATTCATCATCCCAGGTAGTTTCGAACTGAGAGTCTTCAAAGTGTACTTATATCGGTTAAAATTGGGAAGTAGGTGAGCTCACATTGTAAGATAAACTATATAGCTGCCCAGCAATAAATTATTAAAATATGATTTCAGTGACACTTAATTTACTTAAAACTTACCTCTGTGAAACCTTACCTTAAAACAAAGAACCGAGTACAATGACGGTTGCCACTTATCACGTCGACACATTTGTAGCCACCTTGCTCTTCTTTTTGGATCTCTTAGAAAAACAAACATCCGGAAACCATTCCTGGTGTTTGTTGTTTTTGCAATTTGCTGCAGACCACCCTCCCATGCCCCATCTATTTGGTGCGGAATCACAATATTTTCTACTTGGAATCGCAGTCACGTATTATGGTCGCTGGGTCAGCTGAGAACTAAAGATGGCTGCCGATTGCTTTATGTGTTGACTCTACTTTAGAGTAGTGTAGAGAAAATCATCAGAGACGATGGACGTTTGGGATGTCCAAAAACTGCAACTACCGACGATAACATCGCCAAAGTTCACCAATTGGTGCTAGATGACCGCCGAATTAAAGTGAGAGATATAGTAGAGGTTATGAACATATCAAAAGAACATGTTTGTCAGATATTAAATCAACATTTAGGCATGAGAAAGCTGTCCGCACTTTGGGTGCCGCGTTTGGTCACATTAGACCAAAAATGTGTTTGAATGAACATTTCCAATGCTCTGTTGGCACAGTTTAGGCACAATAAATCCGAGTTTTGGCACCGATTAATTACTGTAGATGAAACTTGGATACA
>WURS02060373.1:0-25292 GCA_011762765.2 Rhinocypha anisoptera | reverse complement strand
GAGAGAGAGAGAGAGAGAGAGAGAGAGAGAGAGAGAGAGAGAGAGAGAGAGAGAGAGAGAGGGAGGGAGAGAGAGAGTAAAAGTGTGAGTGAGAAAGAAAAAAGTGAGTGAGACGAGACAAAAGCAGCAAACAACAAAAACAAATTGAGAACAAAACTCATGACTGAAAGAGAAGAGAGAGAGAGAGAGAGAGAGAGAGAGAGAAGATTCAAATAGCAAAACTAATCAATCTCACACTTTCACTCTCTCTCTCTCTCTCTCTTACTCTCACTCTCTCTCTTTCTCTCTCAATCTCTCTCTCACTTTTCTTCTCTTTGGAAGATGAAAAAGCGCTTCCATCAGAAAAACAAAAAATCTAACTTAATTCAATGTCTAGTTTCACTAAATTCCTGTTGACACCTCTCAACAATTTTTCTATCTCAATCTCTCTTTCTTTCATTCTTTTTCTCAAGACTGACAAGATTGAAATCTAACAAACAGTGCTTTGATATTTGATTTTTTCTACCAAGAAAAAAAATCAAAAGACTAAACAAACGTTCTCACTCATATTCTATTTTTAGCAGCAAAATTTGTTCTTTTTTGCCTATCTTTTTTCTTATTCTTGGTTTTCTCTCTCTCTCTCTCTCTCTCTCTCTCTCTCTCTCCTTCTTAAACATATGAAGCTAAACATTGACTCATTTCGTTTGTTTTTTACTCACAGAAAAAAAACAAAAATGCGCAAACAATTGCGCAAATTTTGTTTGAATGTGGTTAGGTTATACAGAGATAGAGAGAGAGAGAGAAAGTTTGTTTTCATTTTTAGCTCTTTATCCCTTGATGAATCTTCTCCTTTAGAGAAGAGTTCTTCTAGGGAAAAGTGATGACATTCTCTCTTTCTCATTTTTGGATGACATGTCAGGGAGTGAGTGAGTGAGTGAAAAAGTAAGAGAGAGAGAGAGGAATAGAGAGTACTTATTTCTAAGTGCAATATTCAATTGTTATCTCATCTCTCTCCTTCTAGAATATGTACTCGGATTCCATGGAATAACTTGAAAGCTTAAAGATGTGATTTAATAATAGAAAAAGCGAAACATAAGAAAGATTACGTGGAAGAAGATCCGTAGAAAAATAAGTCAAAGTTAAAGAGGGAAAGAGATAGAGAGAGAGAGAGAGAGAAAGTAAGAAAAGTACATTTTGAGGACTAATTGGTGAAGAAACAATGTGAATATTTCTCTCTGTCTCTGTCGCTGTCTCTCTCTCTCTCTCTCTCTGTCTCTCTCTCCTTCCTTCCCTCCCTCTCTCGCTTTCTCATTCATCTTTTCTCTCTCTCTCTCTCTCTCTCTCTCTCTCTTCCTCTCTCCCCCACACTCTTTCTCTTCTTATCATGGACATTTAGATTTAAAAATCTAAATATTTTAAATGTTATTTTGTCAAAATGTATTCGAAAATGTATTGAATTTACAATTTTCAAACAAATATATATATAGTAAAAATAATTCATTATTTATGATGCTGATGATGATGATCATATATAATACTGTTGGTCTTTGAAATTCAATTTTAAATAGAGAGAGAGAGAGAGAGAGAGAGAGAGAGAGAGAGAGAGAGAGTGAAAGAGAGAGTATGAGAGAAAGAGAAAGTGAGAAAAAAGAGTAAGAGAGAGAGAGAGAGAGAGAGAGAGACGGATATGGCAAAGGAAGCGGGGAGGTGGGAGAAAGGCAACTGGCTAAAAGCATATGTCAATTTAGTAAAAACATAAACGAATTAGTTTTTGAGGGAAAGAAAAAAGCGTCTTATAGGGAGAGGTATTTTTATAAACTCAAACAAATCAACTGTAGAAGGTCTAGCATATTGAATTTGTCTGGTCTAGCATAGAATTTGAGTATGTCTAGCATATTGAAACAAGTAATTTTATTATCCACGTGACATATATGCTTAATTACAAATGGAATGTAATTTTTGCATGATTAAAAATGGCATGTAGGTAATAAATGTGCGTATTTCAACAGAACTTATCAAATATAAGTAATAAGGCAGTATATCTCTTGCCGGTTCCAAGGGAGATTCAGGAGAGATGGATAGAGTACGCTGAGGAACTAAGTTGTAATAATTAAAAGGGGAAGCTGAACTACCTCTAAGAATGGTGTAGTCCCAAGTATTCTAGACAAATATATTGTAGAAAAATGAATTAATTGAGATTGATAAAAATGGTGTAGCAAGGAAGTCCGTCACCATAATATACTCGGGAATTTGCTAATGTATGTAAGAAAACCTTGTCCGTAAAAAAATGTATGGACTCCTAGGCTGGTCATCATGAAACAGCTATCTCGATATTAATTCTCATTCCAGAAAGAGAAAAATCCACCACGTGCCAAGCCTATAGGATAGTAAGTTTACAATCGCATGTGGATCAGACTCATCTTTACTGAGAATCATCAAAACAGTGTTTAAGAATAGGTTATTAAATGATTATGTTGAAGAAGATCACTTCAGTTTTGGGAAAGGTAGACGCAAACTTGAAGAAAATTACAGAAAACTTTGAGGAGATAACATATATTTTAAAAAGGACACTTTCGTCTGTTTTGTGGATTTCGAGAACGGGTAGAAAAGAACAAGGTGGGGATTTTAATGAAAATAATATGGAATATGGGAAGTGAACTAGATGAATTGGTGATATGTAAGTTCTTTTTACATGCTTCAGCGGACATGAGTAAGTGTAGCGGATGTAGAATCGCGATGTACGGTGAGAAGAATGTTCTTTGTCGCATCTGTCTACGATTTATTCTGAAAAGGAATAGAAGGAATGAGATGAAATGAGAATTTGACGAGAAATGGGAGGGCCGAGGGCTAGAGTGCTAGTTTTAAGGGCGCTAATTAATTCAGAATGATTTTTGGGTGACTTTCTCCGACTGTTAAATTGACCAAAAGTTTGTTTGCAATCTACAAAAGAAACAAAATGCAATGTTAAAGGTATGAAAATAAACCTTAAGAAAGAGGTTATTCTCATCTACTAAGATAAGAGACCCAATTTTAGATGAATTTGTCGAGCATAGATTAGAGCAGGTCTTAAGTCGTAGACTTTAGTTATTTGGCAATATTCCAGAAGAAATTTGAGGTTTCAGAAAGTTGGTAAGGAGAAAAATTGCGTTACCAAATGATATTTTTACGAGAGTAGGAAAGCGGTTAGAGGGTCTTTGGATAGGTACATAAAGAAAAGATTGGTGAAAAAAATTTCAATATGGAGTGTAGTACGACATTCTAAAAAAGACTTAGTAATTGAGGGAGGAGGATGCAATTAGAACGGTGTCTTTGTGATTAGGAAGTGGATTAAGACGAAGAATGTTATGTGAACAGAATGGAAAATTAAGAGGTTTTGGGTAGGGTAGAAGTTTTTATGAAGTTCTTAGGAGAAATCCGAACGAGAAAGAGAAATCAATGGAAGAAAGATTGAGAATAGATGGAATTTTAAAGTGATTGTTAGAGGGTGGAATTTCTTTTGAAAGCGAGATAGAGGGAGGAAAAGGGTAAGAATTTTATGTCGTACCAATGTCGCAATAGTTAGAATTTTATATTATACGAATGAAGTAAAGGTAAGAATTTTGCATTATTTAAATTTAATACAAAAATGACCATAGTTATTATCACTGGGAACAACAGAATAATTTATTCTGAGGATTTCATACCCAAAATGAACCTACCTATGGGTAGAACACGTTTGAGAATGGAAATTTTTCAGTAGTTGAAATTGTTACTCAAAGTCACTCAAAGCCTAGTACAGATAAATTAATATTTGGTTTCTTTCATTGATATGACATTTTGCATTCACATATTAATATTTGATTCCAGCAGGATAAAGCCGACTTATAATTTCCAAAGCACGGGCCACAGAAGGATTAAAAGACAAGGCTTATCAGCTAGGCAGTGAATGCGTACCAAACTCTATTTTCCATACGCAGGTTATAATGTAAGATTTTGATTAAACATTCCTAAGATTTATGGACGCAAATCAAAGACAGTAACAACTTCAATATAACATTTCGAAGTATACTTGGTCACGGTTGGGTGAGTAGTGGTTCTCTCGCATGATCTCAGAAGTTAGTATCTCATAGCTAATACGTGTAAGAACTGGTATGATCATTTTTTTATCTAAAATTGACAATTACAGAATGTGCATATACATTTGCTAGTATATTTCACATAAAATTATTACAATTATAAAATGAACTCAGTCACTGTAAACTAATAAAGGTTAAATGAGAAATATTTTTCGTAATTATGAATGATTATTAATAATATGACAATATATAAAACTCTAGAACCTGACTAAACATTCGTTTTTCAATACATCTTAGTATATTCAGGTTTGCGGCTACTATTACTGAAATGATTTTTCCAATCACATAAGAATTCAAAGACCTTTATACAAATTAGATATTGCTAATTTCAGAAGCATATATGATTAAGGGCTTACTTTGGATTGAGATAGATTCATTTTTATAAAGGCCATAGAATTAGAAATTTTACAGTAGTGAAAATTACTACAGTGGCAGGTCATAAAAGATATGCCATTATAAGAAGGGGATAAGATCGAGGATAAAGATAAAGGGAGGGCTTAGTATCAGAGAATGGGGTATACATAGTCCTCAGATAAGGATTATTTTACTGTAACTTCTCTTTATGGTGTTAAATAGTCAAGTGGGTATATTATATTTATAACAAACTTGCAGGTTATGTTATTAAGAATTATTTCGTCGGGTAAAGTGACTTTTACAGTAAGAACGTAAAAAATAATGCATTTCCTGCGAAGCCACTATTAAGATGTCATCTGTGACTTGAATTATGGAGAAAACTTTAGCAGATTGTTAATACACTGAAAAATTTGATAGGGAATACTATTATTATTTTGGCGCTCTAGGTACGATTTAACATTAAAAGAAGTCATTCGACTCGTTTAACAAGTTTTACATTTAAATGTCGATCAATCCTTTAGATCACCTCAATAAAATCAACATTTTATGAATTACTTGGCACTGAAATCACCTCGAAGAAATAGCATGGAAAACAAATGGACGCCTTAACCTTAACATTTCATTAAAACATTTTTGTTATCATTGCGGAAGAAAAAATCGTTCTAAAATCCTATTTTAAAGCATAATAATGGCTCGACGTTATTCTGAATCATCATTATTGATTATGTTCGAGGAAAAGAGTTCAAATATATTGTTAATCTAGAACATCTTAAGATTCCACTATATCGAAATGATGTTAATGCTTGTGATTGCTCCAGCAATTAAAGCATCCAGAGAGAAATGGAATAGGGCAATACGGACCAAGGAAAACAAAAGGAAGCTACTGAAATTTGGCAATCAAATACAGAGTCTGAGAGAAAGTTGCCGTAAATATCAACCGTGTGAAGTAATTAATTCTGCTCTGCGACGCGTAAATATGAGCATCTTTATTCCTAATAGCTTATCCTTTTAATCAGGCGTTTCAAATAGATTCATTAGAAAAGGGAATTAAAAATTACGGGACTGGTGGTGGGAAATGAGGGCGAGGTAATTTCCAAACTTTCTCTTATTTCCCGAGAGGAGGCAGGAAGCGCAGCCGGTCGGGTCTTTAAGGGGTTGGGAGCGGGGTGTGAGAGGCTGAGCGGGGGGTGGGAATGGAAGAAAGACGTCGTTTCTCTATTTCCCTAGAAGATTTTCGCATTCCGACGCTAACTCACCTTCAGACCCCAATCCTCTCCATTATACACGACGGAGTGTAACACTTGAATTTAAAACGCAAATCGAAATCGCTTATTCTGCGTGTTCATTTCCACGTCCAATCCCCCCGGGGGACCATATTTTCACCTTATTGGTAGCTTTTCAATCGGTGAGTCCTGGGAATTCTCGAAATTGTTGCAAGATCAACTTTGCAATTATGAGGGCCACAAGAGTGCTCAATAACTGCTCAGAATTGCTTCCACGAAATAAATAAATCAATTAGAAGTTTCAGTTTTCCATAGATAATAATTCTAATAGAAGCGCAACGGATATCAATTAAAATAAATTCAACATATTATTTCGGTTAAATCGTAGAAATTTGGAGAACTTGATACTTCTTGTTTCCCTGAGCTAGAGACAAATAAATTAATAAATAATTAGTAAGACTTATTAAATAAGAGTTTTAAGGCCAGCGGCTTGAGTTTATGCAGTTTTCATTGATTTAATAATTTAGTTATAATTCTGTTACATAGTTAATTTTTAAAGTAAAAAATTTCTAAATTGAGGAGTGGTGATCACCTTTAGCTGAAGCAGTATGCACAACTTTAACTTTATGTTAGAATTTAACAACATGTAATAAGGGTACCCGATGAAGGCACAAGCACGCGCATATCAAATGAAGGGAAGGGAAACAGAGGAATCAGAGAGTAAGAGCGAGGTTCATGGAAAAAATAGTTCTATAGACAAGAATTGTTTGGAATGATTCACCTAATAACTTTCAAATGAATTTCAGAATACTGAAAGTTACAATGAATTGAATGAAGTGAATTACCCAATCGGTATTTTTTTTTGGAAAAGGCTTGAGCCTCGGACTAGTAGCATCGTGGCAAACCATTATCAATCCAACACAACTGTATGCAAGAAATCATCGTCCTTCCCTCCCTGAGAGGAGGTTGATCGATTCTGTCTTAAATTACTCAATAAATAAGGGCTACGACGGAGGAATAATTATAAAATCGTCATCAAAGGTTATTTGGTGGCAGCTCTTCAAGCGAACCTGTCATCTGCTACTCCATTTACACCTTCATAGTTCTTGACTTTTTAAACTCTTTACCGTTTGCTATTACCTTTTTGTCATACACCATTCTTGGCAAACCTCAACAGTTCTCTTTCAATAGGGTACTTTTTAATATAGTCTTTAATATAACCTATGGCTATAAATTCCTTTGCGAAACGTGAGAAATATGCTAATTAAATTTTTATTTGTAAGGATTGATTAGTGATTTGAACAATATAAAAATTTAAAAGGACCATGAATTAAAAAGGAATAGAGGGCAAATTATTTGAAATAATAGTAAATGTTGCCTGAATAAAAGTACAACAATACAATACTTGCGTATGTGGATCAATGTTGTTGAAAGAGCATTGGAATTTTTACTTGACTTGTTCAACATAAACCTTGATCCACCAACAGTCAAGAGACATAACTTCAACCAACAAATGTCAAGTGGATGCGTACCGATGAAATTGCTCTGTTGGTTTCTTTAGAAAATCCTGCAGCTTTACTTAATGCTCGGCGATAGTAGGTATCTACTAGCATTATATCTATCATAACGTAAATTGTGGACCCGGTTTTCACTTGAATTAATAATCATGAAAGAAACAGAGGCACTCATTTGCGAAAAATATCTCCACCACTATCAAAGACTTCCTTGACAAAACGCTTCTCTCGTAAAGTTGCCCGGAATAATAAGGCCGGGAGAATGGAGGTAGGGAGCGCTAGACGAAGGAGCAAAAGGAAAGGCGTGCGGGAAGGGAGGGCGGCAGGAAAGAGCAAAACTTGAAAATTCCCACGACAGGTCCCATCCATTCTCTCCCTCAAGGAGTGAAAAGGAGGGAGGCGGTTTGGTGTGAAGGGGGCATACACAAAAGGAGATGGAGAGAGAAAACGAGGGACGATGGAAGGAAATAAATTTCAAAAAGTTGCGCGTGTGTGGTGGTGGTGAGGGGGAGGGGAGGAGGATAGTGGAGGGAGGGGGGGGGGGAGGTGTTTTGGAAGATTAATAATCTTTTTGGGGGGAGGCTGCGCGAGACAGAGATAGTGAGAGGGAAGATAGAGAGGAGAAAATTGTGGGCAGGACTGGAAGGGTTTTTTGAAAGCTGGTCCTGCGATTGTTAGTGAGTGGCTTTGGATACAATCAGCTAAAGAGATTCTTTTAACTAATATTTAGGATTCCAGACGGTCGCCCAACCCTCCATCTCCCTCTCTCACCTTCCCTCCTCATGCGTCATGTCCATGTCACACTTCGTTTCCCCTTATCCGCCTGAAAGTTCTCCTTCAATCCCTCCCACGGCCGCCCTCTCTTCTCCTTGCTCTCCACACACCACTACTCGTGGCGCCACCATCCCTATTTCTGCGAAGACTCACGGGAGGGACCTCGGGAATTAAAAATTCATACTTGGTGGCCGGTGATTTAGTGCTTGTTCCAGAAGCGCACTCTGCGAAAGACATGCCGTGGTAGGCACGCGTAACTAGCAGAGACTACGACGATTGGGCAATGTTCGGCGGAAAGGGGAATCACGGAATCACGTTCCTGAAAGGCATCCGAAGCCGTAGGGAGTCCATTAATCTTCCGCGGCGACGGCCGATGTAATTATGAGGGGATTTTGGAAGGAAGAGGGTTGTCGGGGATAGATTATTACTATTCCCTCATTATCAGACAATGGACTCATTGGGTGGATTCGTAAAAACAAATTGGAACAAAAACATCATAATGGGGGATAGAGTGCGGAATTTGTTTTTTTTTAACCGAACAATTTTTATAGGAAATTATTACGAATGAACTTAATCATAATAATTTAATAGTTTCCTTTCATATAAAGTGTACATTATACAAGGATTAATCGGGTTTTGTACGATGGGTTGCTGAACCAAATGCAGAATAATATAGAGCGTGCTCGAACGGATAATTAATCCAGATCGTTGTCAGTGCGTGGAAAACATGGAGTAATATAAGATTTTTAAGAACTATCATCTAAAAACTATAATGTTGAATATATACAGATGATAATAGAATATAATTTATATGTTCCATGACATCGAAAGGATTTATCAAGTATAAGCTTTTCTCTTATTAAACATATAGCGATATCTCAATATCAACTACACCACAGGCTATAAATTCGAAGATTAATTGTAGCAGCTCTCCAAACTATCCTGTCATCTGCCTACCTCACCATTCCTTTTGCAGTTCCTAAAATCCTCCCTTCATTTCCCGTCTCATACATTATACCTAGACTATCTCTCGGGTCCTCCCCTGATTAAGATCCTTTCCAATCAGGTTTTCACTAACTGTAATGTCTCAATGTGCGTCCTATTACTTCCCCTATTAGAGTATTTTCCCTCTTGACGTTTATATAAACTTATCATAGGGTTCTCTTTCGATGGCTATTCAGAGTACTTCTTCATTTAGTTCTTCCCTATAGTTAGTTATCAAATAAAGTTGGCGCAACCAGCGGTCCTCAGTCTCCTTTACTGATCACCGTCCTAAGCCTGCAGTCCGAAGACTCCAAGCTATCCTGTCACCTACCAATCTCTTCATGCCTTCGAAGCTCATGATTATAACATTCTTATTTTATTATTTTTTTTCCTGGTTCTTCCCACACCTAATTACGGCTTTCTGCTTCTTTTTAAAGAATAGTAAAGAGTATTCTCTGTCAAAGTAGTCGATTCCGATATCATTTTGGATTCGTAGCATGGTGTTTCAGTATAAGTGTCGAAAGCTATTTCCAATTACACAATAGACGATTGTGGGTATTTCTGTAACCTCATCTTGAAGATAAGCCTTAGTGTAAGAATTGCTTCCATTCTTCCTTTACTTATTCGAAATTAAAACTATTCATCACTTAATCAGGTACTCTTCTGCTTTCCTCTCCATTCTTCGATATTAATACTGCAAGTATCTTTGATGCTGTAATAGTCAAGCTGATCATACGCGGAAGTTTTCGAATTTCTCTGCCATTTTATTGTTTGCTTCAGTGACAATAATATTCTAATTGAAGTGCATCGGTATTTCTCCCCTTGAAACATATCACATATAAGGTAAAATAGTTCACCCAATTTCTGTTTAACAGCATATTTTATTAACTCTGACGGTATTTGGTAAACCACCGGTGCCTTAGTTTACTAAAGATGCTTCAATACAATATCAAATTATATCTTGAGTATGGGAGCTCCTTTTCTATTGTCATTGAACTCGTCGTCTTCGATTGTTCTGACCTGAATCTCTTTTACGCATAATCTTTTTCCTAATTATTCTTTCCGTCTATTCGCCATGTCTTTGTATTCAGTAAGAATTTTTCCTTTTCTGTAGCATAAAGCTTTTAATTTTATTTAATTTCATACAAGTGGCTTCTCACGGTTCGGTAAGCTGCTTAAATTTTAACTTGTGTGAGTTTATTTTGTACCATTTCGCACAGACTTTTCAACCAGTCCTGTCTAACCTTCCTTGCCTTTCGGCTGATCTCATTTCTTATGTTCTCACTCAGTTATTAAATTTTCGTATCTCATTATAATAAAGCAACCTAAAGTTCATCAACAGAACCCATAAATTAATTTCAATATTTTAATATAATATCGCTAATTAAAGTTTTAATGTATAAATTTTGAAAGAGTCTACCTTGAATTCTTCAAATAATCATTTTATAATAATTTGAAGGCTGGAAGACAATGAGACATAGTGAGACTACAAAAATGATATCATAATATATTTTCGCTATTCGTTTGAACGATTTTGTTATTATTTCAAGAGCTATAACAGATATATTACGAAAGAGAATTCCTCATCAAGATATAGAATAATTTTTTCATAGAATTTTAAAATAAATAGTAAGGTACACTTCATTAAGCTCTCTTACCTTTCTCGTATTTCTGTATATGACTCAGGTAGCGTAAGTGAGGGTAGCGGACTGAGGTCCTGGATGGAGGCAGTTAGGCAGGGTAGTAGGAAAGGGCGTATTCACCAGTGCTTTTTCACTTTTACTCGGAGGAGATGGTGACGGAGGCTGTGGAGCTCTGAAATCATAAATTAAAATGGGTTTACTAAATAGGGGAGGAAACTCATCAAGTCATTTACATTATCAGAGTATAAAGTTATATTTAGCCATTCAACCATATTAAGCAAGAGAGATAGCATCGAGAATGAGAAAGGCAATTTTATTATAACAATAGGTGAACAAAATCTGGAACAGGTAGACAAAGCTCCATTTTAGAAATCATCCTAAGGACTGCAGACTTTGCTTATTGCTTTACCTGAATTATATGGATCTGAAACCTGGCTCATGAGGAAGGATGATGAGCGTAGGTTTCAAACTTTTTAGATGTGGGTTTGTCAATAGATGGAGAAGGTGTAGTGGACGGAGAAGAAAACTATTGAAGAAGTGCTAATGATGCCGGGGAGGCAATTGTTAAGTGAAGGGTACTTAAAGTCGAGGGTTTGTTAAAGTCTGTAAAGGAGGAGAGAAATTTAGGTAAATGAGGTCGAGGAAGGAAAAAAAAGGTATTTTAGATAGAATGATACCTGGTAAGAATTACACAATGTTGAAAATAAAAATACTGGATGAAGTGAAATTATTAGATTAATTAATGTTACAATTTCCCCGAAAAATTTCAAAGGCAATTATTAAGATCATAATTTCATTAAAGTGAGTATTTAAACTAACGAAATACGTCTTTAATAATCAGAAGTATTAATTTACGCCTTAAAGTATCTTGCTTTTCAGAAAGTTGTGCTATAATATATATTTTGTCATACTTATGAACTACAATGTGTAAATGTTCATGAAATTGAAAATTCTAATTCCAATTCAGCAGGAAACTATGATTTTCGGTTTGAAAACTGAGTAATCTCAAATTCATTTAGACATAACATAAGTCTTCTCTAATTTAAGGTGTTTAGTTAATTTATATGGTGTAAAATTAGTATATTACCAATTCTTCCAGGTTACACAGAAAAGTGTTGAACGATTTTCGGAGGTTCAAAGGACAAATTAAATATAAAAATGATGTCATAATTGGTTACATTTTTGCAGATTTAACGACAGGTTAAGTAATGTATTCATTTCTTGTATATTTAAGTTACGAACTACAATCTACAAAGAATTCAATTGCTTGGATTAATAGAACAATTTTTGTATTAGTTGAGAAAAGAACTGCTGAAAATTTTCAATAAATTATAATATTTTTTTATGAAGAAACAATTAGAAAATGTCTCCATTTAATTTAAAGCTTGTCACGAAGACGATTAAAGGTAATAAGTGGCGATTTTAAGCCATTCGCTACTCAACGCATACCTTTGTGTTTACATATTAATGCGTGATCTAAGGCCACATTTGTGTGAACATTATTTTCGCAATATTCTTTCTCACAGCGAATTCAGAAGAGCCTACTCAGATATAAAAGCAAGAGGGCAGGCAAAAGTTTAGTGGCACATGAATTAAGAAATAATGAGATCGCATACCAGTACTCACGCGGGAGCCTGTGAGCCTCTCGTGAGGTCGTAAAGGAAAAGAAGTCCCCGAAAATGGAACTTCTGCTACAACTAGGAGGGGAAACAAGCGATTTTAAGGACTCATTAGAGAAGGGAATAAAAGGGAAGATACAAAAAAAATTCGGAGGAAGAGGGAAAGTTTTTACCAGAGCGAGAGGAGAGGGAGCGCTCTCGTTGTCTTCTGTTATTTCCAAGACTAACCGAAAACGGGGAAGGAGGTCCCTTGGTCCATACTGCAGTATTCTAGCAGAGGGGTCTCGGAGAGAACAATGAAATAATTACGCTAACCCCGAGGGAAATGAAAGAAGAACAAGATGGATGAAGGCTCAGAAATGTATAGAATGAGGGGGTGCATTGCTGTAGAATGATAAAGGCCAAGAGAGGAACAAGAAATGAAGAAGGAGCGGGAGAAAAAAGTTATATAAAAGGAGAATGAAAAAATGATTTTATGCTACATATTTATAGTCACTTCACCAATTGACCAAGAAATTGTAATCACCGATCATGAAACCCTATCTACGTGAACATAAGCAAAATGGTACGAGATTTGGATTTTATGTAATGTCTTAATGTCAGTGCTTGCCTGGTTCACGAGAATAGTAAATGCTAGCAACCCTTTATTTATAATAACCGGTATGCTGTGCTACAGGAAAGAGACACGCACTGATAATTACATAAAAGCTAATTAATACCATCTCTATAATAAAAAATAACGATTTTATAATTTCTTACACATAGGCTTCACACGGAACTCCTAAAGAAACAGCGCTACACCAACAAGCACTAACACATAAAACACCAGTGTCGCTAAAATCAACAGATACCAACCCCAATTCATATAAAAACCATTATCGAACAAAAATAAAAAACTGAAAAACAAATACCATTTACACAGCAAAACAATTTCACTAAAGAGAATTTCATTACCATTCCCTACTAAACCATCCTATCCAAAAAATTGAGTAAATTATTTAAAAAACTGAACACAAATATCGCCACACAAAACTTAAAAATCTAAAGAAACTGTTTGGGAACCCCTAAAATCAAACTTCTATATTAAAAAATCAGGACTTTAAGAGTATAAGTGTGTTCCACCTTCCAAATCACTTACGTATGACAAAAAACGTAGTAATCCGTCATTAGATTAAAGGATCATATAGTTCATTATACATACATACAGTCGCTTCACCGGCTCAGCGGTTGAAAAACATATCTATGAAACAGGCCACTCTGTCATACTCAAAGACTTAAAATTAATAAAACCGATAAGAGTTCAAACTCGATGCTGCCGAAAGCTTATTCATACACATGCAAAAAGAAAACAATAATCCGAGCTTCATAAAAATCACACTTAGTCACATAGCTACACATTTAAATAACATAGAGATTGAAAAATTACGCCATCAACAGACCTTGTAAACCTCTCTCCTTCCCCTGAATCACCAACCCCCTGTTCCCACCTGACAAACAATCAAAAATATCTAAACCAAACCCAACTCACTCCAATAGCAAAAAATAACTGTCACTTGACTTTTTAGTGTTTAATCACTGTTATTCTATTTGAAGGCTCCTTTACACATTTTTCCATGTAACCTAGTTGATCGAAATATCAATGTGGGATCCTTTTAAAAACAATTTATATTGGATATAGGATTTTCGTTTAGTATCAGTTAAAGCCGATAGCTTACGGCTATTCTTTCATCTTTGTTTTGATTAAATGAACTCAGAGAATGTTCATATGTAAAAGATTCAGAGTAAACCACGAGCATCACTTTATTACTGTGTTTTCCATTTTGTCACCAGCATTAACTCAGATTACTTTATTCGCCATCCTCATTGCATCCACGTACGTTATCAATTTAATTGCTAACCATTTTATATCTAAGTTTCCTCTTATTTTGGAAATTTTTAAATGAAAATTTCAAGAAAAATAGTAAATTTCTTTTAACTTTAGTGAAGTTATTATACTATACCTTCATTTCGTCTTATACCTTTTATCTCGATAGGAATATTTTCCCAATATGCGCAGGTTCCACGCTAGGTAATTTTCCCTTGCCCTTTAACAGCGTTTTCAAACCTGAGTTTCACAGATGTAACTAAAGATAACACAAATTCATGTCCGGAAATTTGCCTCTACACTCTAAATTATTTTTCCACTATTTTCCTGATATTTATTTTTCCAATAAGGTAATCTTTAAAAAATTAATTTTTCATACTGCTTTCGGTTAACTATATGTCTATAATAACCGAAAGACGTTCTAAACGTAAGACTAATTTTCCACAGTTAAGGTTACTCAAGTAATTAAGAATACAGACACATAAAGGTACAACAAAATAAGAACTAGGCACTGACAATATGCCATCAGATCGAAACTAATACAAAATTCTGGAAAACACATTGGATGACCTGAAAGTTGTCCGTATGCCAAAAAATTATAAGAGCAGAGAAGGAGAAATTTTCCGCAAACAATCAAAGACTCCGACAAGCAGAGGAACAAGAAAAACTATCTCCACTCTATTGGATAAGATATAACAGAAAGACGAGCCGACCCTAATGCCATTGGAGAAAGCTTTTGACAAGGGGACTGCAACATCGAGCTAGAAATCCTATAGGATATCGGAATGAACTAAATTGACAGAACAGGACACATGTTCTATACAGCTAGCAGACGGCTGTGATAAAATGGTGTAAAAGCAGAAAGGGAGCTAAAATGGGGAAAAATTCGGACAGGGAAGCTAGCTATCGTCGTTCAGTTCAATGTTAAAATTGAGAATGCAGCCAAAGAGATAAAGAACAAATATTTTTTGTTTAAATGGCTTTTGTAGTCTAATTTTTTTGAGTCAGGACACTGAAATCACCCGTCATTTTTGTTTTGTTAGCCTTTATTAGAGCCCTTTGATTATAAATAACCTTGACCTATCACTCAAAAGAAAGAACGAAAGACATAAAAGGTGCGAGTAGTCACCTGTCCGAAAAAACATGGAGGAAATACGGGACATATTTATATATATTAAATATTGCCTTTCATAAGGGGATGCAAAAGGTCGATTTTGATATCAGCATTTTTTTTACTTTCAACTAGAGATTGACAGAAGTTTATGACATTTTCGATGGTGTGTAAGTTTTTTGAAAGTTGTTTGAAAGTTGCTCTTCCATTTCCAATTTTTTAAAAATTACCAATTCAAGATGGCTTCATGAATTTTTCTAAATAAGGCCGTACAACAAAAACAGTAAATTGTTATGTATCGCACCTAGATATGGCAATAGATACATATTTAAACTTTTGTCTCGGTTGGCCCCTCAGTAAATCTTCTTCGAGTTATGAATGACATATACCTGAATGCCTTTGTTAACATGAATGAATAAAAAAGGAACGTATGTACATTAAATGTTTGTGTTACAGTACGGAAACTGAGACTGAGACCCACGGTATGATTCTAGAAGCGTTTGGAGAGTTATTGATGAGCAGAACTTAGGTTTTTTCAATGGTACACTCGACATAAAAGTGGAAGGAAAGAACAGAGACCTCTAACGAGTACCATATCGGAACGAAAATAAAATCAATCATCAAGACGGTCGTCAAACTTTTTAGGATACTTTTGACGAATCGGAACTGAAGCGTGCCAACGAGTTTTGTCAGGAGAATTGGTTATATATCGCATAGCAGCCAAGTTTGTTCCACTTAAATTCCACATCATGACATTGCCCCAGAGTACCCTGAACTGTCTACTCGACTGCTTTTGACGAAAAATAAGGTGAATGCCGTTCCGCAAAACCCCTACTCGCCAGAATTTGGCTCCCTGAGACATGTGACTCTTCCAGAAAATGAAACTTCAAATTCAGGGTCGATGTTTTGAAACAACGTAAGAGATTCATGCAGAATCGCAATCGGTGCTTGACATTCACTGATAGGGATTTTTGAGATTATCTTCTGGCAATGGAAACGACTTTTGGGATCAATGTAGAACTTTGGAGGGAGATTACTTTGAGGGTCACAACGTCCCCCCAGGCGTAAAGGTAACCCAATCCCGTTTTACTGCGTCGGTCCGGGATTTTGAACAGCAGGTCGTATAATCTGCTTTTTGGAAGGGCCATGTTGAATGTAGTCTAGCATGTGCGACTGTTTCAATCAGAAAACGTTTACGGTGAAAGAATTTCCAGCTGGCGGCTATAATTCGATTGTAATTTTATATAATCAAAATACCTTAAACATGTGTGGTTAATCCTTTTATAGTTTAGATGTGATTAAACTTCTATTTACATTAATTATAATATGTAATCTTTTTTATAATCCACGGCACGGGGTCAATTAAATGAAATATGGCGTGCCATATTTTTTCCCGATGTTCGCGAAATTCGGAAAGGTTATTGAGAGTCAATGTGTTATAAATAAATGAAATATATAACATTTTGACAATATAAGACATGAAAAATATAGATATGGACAACAATATTTCTTTGGATTACGGGCGGGAGTAGAAGACGAAATAAGTTCTAGTTAAAATTCTGACCCGTTAGCGGCCTTGAATATTCATCAATTACCGTACATGAACAAACTATGACTATCTTTTTGTGACAAAATCCCAACAACCAAATAATGGCAACAAAATCTTCTCCTCTTAATTACCTAAACGCATCACATAACTAAATTTAACTTTATACGTTAACTCTATCACATAACCTTTAGTTCTGTAGCATTGAAGAAAATAGAGGAAGTTTAATATTGATTGATATTTTGGTAAAGTGGGATCGTAACACCGCAAATCTTAACGGCAGCAGTAAGGGAGATACAGGAGAATTCTTCACTGCAGGGGAGAGTGAAGCGGGAAGGAAAAGACGGCTCTGAATGGAAGCGTAGGGCTGAAGTAGTGTGGAGCACGGAGACTCGAAGGGTTCAGTGAAAGGAAACTAGCGAATAAATCTCGGGAGGAACAAGAATCAAATGCAAATGAATGGATTGTGCGAGACGTCTCCACTTATCCCTACGCCCGCTCCTTTCTCCCACACTCCCTAGCCCGTTTGCTCACTCACCAACCCCATCCCGTCACCCCCTATTACCTACTTCCGCCTTTACCATTCGTTTTTTCCCACGCTAAGGGCCTCAGAGGCTGGCGGTGGTGTGAGTTGCAAACACTCACGCACCCCTTCTATTTCCCGCAGTCATTTGAGAAAGGGAAGCTGTGGCGGAAGGTGTATGAGAGGGGTTGGGGATAGATGAGAGCTAATCCGTGAGATGGAAGGGGCTGGGTTAGTGTGTGTGTTCGTGAGAGAAGGAGCGTCGAAAGAAGAGGATTGTCAATGAGAGGACACAAGGAGCAAGAATGAAATAATTCAACAGGGATTTTAGAAAAGGGTACTTATCTCTTCAGACATCTAATCATTAATTGTAACCTCCATTGGGCTAAACTGCTAAAAATAAGCCGAAATTATTTTAAAATTTTTAGACGACTCACCGAAGAGACCTACGACCCAAGAGAACGGTACGCTAAAGTTTCTGTCAAGAATCCTTCACTTTTCTCTGTGAATTCTTATATCATCTCAATAATACGATCCTAGTGGTTATCAGATATGTCAATGTAAAATGAAAAATATCTGAGACACTGGAATCAATCTTGTAGTTTTACTTTGTGTATTCAATATCTTCAAAGGATTCACACACCATTGTCTATTCAAAAAACGTAATATTTTACTCCATCGTCCCCTTATGCGTTCCCAAAAATTTTAAGATACCGGAGAGAAAATTTTCGTGCCTTATTATATACCCAATAATTTTTATCTCAATTTTCTACTTGTCATATACACCTATTCTCATTTATCTATTTCCACAAATATTCGTTCGTTTTTTAAAGTAGCTTTCTCGGGTTACTATTCTGTAGAACTTCAATTCTATACTTCTATATATTTTTTTTGAAAACCTAACTGCCATGAATCAATGCCACAATTTACTATCCAAGGATTCAATATTACAATTTATTATTTCTCTCAGTAGTCAAAATTCAAGACGGGAGCATGGGAGATTGGAAATTACCAAACAGAAGACACCGGGCTCTACTGCGAACGTGTACATGCATAAAAGAGACAAAATTTGAACCGAGCACTCAACGCCCAGAATACGTTGGCGGAGTCAGCCATTGAAAGGTCGGGAACCGATCACCTTACTTGGTGAAGAACCCGAGAGAAATGAGGGATTCTATTTCGACAGGTATTTTTCCAAAGCTTTCATCTTCTCGTATCTATTACTCGTATCAGTATCAGGTCATATTTATTCTCGTTGCTTTTCCCTACTATTACCTGAATCAGATATACAGTATAAGCAGAAGTATTTTATTTCGATTTTTTTCGGTGAACGTCATGACGAAAACTTTTTTGCCTGGATTTTAAGCTTGCATTTTACATAGGGTTGTTCAATATCCTAAATTCATATTCACATCTCTTTCCGAAAGTAATTTATAGGCTATGTCATCAGCTAGCCTTGTACAATGTATCAGCTTCCAATAGAAATTGTTTGCTATTGTATTTCATAGTTTCCATGGCTTATTCATGATTACCTGCATCATTGCCATTTCATCTATTTTTCTGACTCCATACACTTCAATTTTTGTGATTGGGATTTTTAAAAATTCAGTGCCAGAAGCTAGTTCTTTTAGTTTAGTACATTTCTCTCTAAGTATTAAATATTTTTCCAGAGCTACTTTCAATGTGTTCCCACTTAAACTTGTAAAATTTTCACTTGTACACTTTTCCAAATCGATGAAAATAATTAATTCTATCCTATTTATTTCCACATTCATTCTAGAATTAATCGTACGCATAAACTATTCTTTCTAGTTCTCATTTTCGTTTTGAGATCAAACTAGTCATCTTATTACTCTAAATGGTTCAAACATCCATTCCCTTTATTGCTATTGAACTAAGCCTATCAATTGAGACAGATTATAAGAGATATTTTGCGGTGATTGGAGCATTCTACGGAATTAAAATTTTTCGACTAGTTGATTATTTTGCCATTACAATTTTTTTTGCGTTGTAGTGTCTTCCTCATGGCATAGACGTATGAACGTGGCTAGCTGTCAGTGCGGCGAAAATATATGAAGTGAATATACATATAAATATCACTTTCTAAATCGAACGAGGAAGTTTATTAGGACTAAAACTAAGATGAGTTCCATCCTCTGGAATGAGTTTAGTTTATTATTAGTAAACCTAATAGCTGTAGCGGAATATTAAAATAAGTGTGAAATTTTCTCATCAAAAGTCGTTTCAGGAACTCAAAACTCTGACTAAAATATTCCCATACTCAGAGGCAGAATCTAAGGGATCAGTATGCTAATCGAAATGCCTACATTGTGTTTTTTCAGCTTGAAGGCAAAAGGTTGGTGCAATAGCATTTTGGCGCAGCCTCAAAGTAATATATGAATAGTCTATGGGGTTATACCTACATAGGTTTTCGTTCTAAAGGTGTGGCTCATGGTTATTCATTTTGTCATGCATTATTGAAGTTATTTTAATGCTTTCCATCATAATTCCGTACATGAAATATAAAGGTCAATTATGTATTTGATTTTTTATTTCCACTGAATTCACACGTATAAGATCATATTACTTTGAGGTCTTGATGAAAATATGCTTATCAGTTCCACATATCGATATTTATAGAAATTAATCACTTGTGAACTCACCGCCTACGTCACCTCCTTCTGATAAGATTGTCTTAGCCTGGTCGTTAAGATATAATCATAATTCAACATTTCCTTTAATTTCTCTTTTTTTACCTTCCTATAAGGAGAACCACTTTAGCTTTACAATGTTTTACCGAACTTTATAGACAACTAATAATTGATTGGTAAAGCTATTTATTGGTAGATGTGTGTCACTTTGGAGAAATATATTACGGGATACTGACCTCCCTTCTAGTATTTATTTTCTAAGGAAATCTTTGACTATCACTCAAAATATAAAAATATTTTTTCTCCTAAGATTAAAGAAATAAACAATGAGGTATTTAATTAAAATATATCTGTAGGCCACTTAGGTAGTAAAGGTAGGGTCCAAGTATCCTCAAAGGTAATATTCTAAATATATTAAAAATAAACTTTATCATAAAAACGTTGAGCATCTGAATGAAGTTCAATGCAGTTTAAGTGATTCATCAAGTTTGAATTTTTGGGCAAATTGTAGGTAATGTGGCTAGTTATGTTCAAAGCGAATAAATTACATGAATTAACATTATCATCCAATAACTGTACGAAAACAGAGATTGAGGGGGTGTGATGCGTAAGATGTTAAATAATTCATTGTAATAAATATGGAATCCTATGAAGGAGCCGTGACTTTGAAAAAGGAAGATACAAGGAAGATTAAAGAGAAAAGATTATTCTGATCACAATTGCTTTCTCAGTTACATCAACGACAAACTTTACTGCTTCTAAGGACCATTGGAGTAGAATAAAAAAGCAATTTCTTTTTGAAACAACATCTTTTGACTGAAGGGGTGTGAGAGTTTGTTGTGGCATGCTTGATTAAGAGCAGAGCAGTCATGGAACAGTGTAAATGTGACACATAAAATAGGAAGCGTGGATGAAGAGAGTTGAAGTAGGTTTGAAATAAAGTACAAAATTACTAAATAATTTTATGCGATACATACCATGGAAGTATAGGAAATCCACGTACCAAGGAAACCATGAAACATGGAGAATATAAAATAGTGGGTGATACCATTTTGTGAGTTTTGTAATGCAACAATGATGTGGGGCGGTTGGCCGAAATCCAAGAAGGTATAACATTGATAGCTTCGGCTAGAGGAGAGAATAAATTTGAGGTAAATAGATCTAGGGACAAAGAAGTAGGAATTTCTCTGTGGAATCAAAGACAATACTGTGTAGTAACGAAGTAATTAAACGGGCAATTTTGCATACCCAGCCTGATTTTTCGTTGAGCACAAATGATTTAGAATGATTTAGAGACGTGAGAACGAATGTTTAGTAATGTGATGAATATAACGTATCAAAAAAGAATTTCGTGTTAGCATGTGAAGATGTCATCATTGCGATCTATTTATACGGAAATAAAACCTGGAATAAGCAAAAGCATCAGTCGTTTGAATTTGGAACGTAATGAAGAGTTGTTTGGAGTAAACCATGGAAACATAATGTGAGAGATGATATTGCAAAAAAATGGTTGAACACTCCTTTTCATTGGTATCCGAGAGTATCCTCAGTACCAAGATATGTAATATAAGGGTGTTCTTAGGGAAGAAGGGAAGTTGGAAATATTCATGGGAGAATATAGCCAATGACGAGGCAAATTAAAAGACATAGACGGCATATATTTCCGTATAAAACGAAATGCTGATTGGGCGAAGACTTGCAGTTTAAAAAATGGACAGCATTAAAAAAATATCAAAATGGCCAATCAATGATTGCCCTTCAGCTAACTATGGTGAGAATATCTGCTAAAAATATGACGATGATGGTTCAGTAAAAGCAAAAGAGGTGAACTGAATTTTTACCTAGTACCGTAAAAATAAAAAAAAATTAAGCGTTAAATTACCAAGAGCAACCCCTCGATCTTACGTTACTTGATTAAATTATTTTATTTGTTTAAACTGTATTCATAGGCCAGAAGATTTGACTTTTCGATGTCCTCAGTTGAAAAATTGATAATTACCTCTCAGAGGAGAAATTTGAAAATTTTAAAAGTTTAAGTATTAGAAACAGTCTTTTATATCATATTCTCTTGAGAAATAACTGGGTCCCAGGAAGCATTATCCGTTCCGAAAAATATGATAATATAAGTCCAAAATTAATAAAATAAATCCACACTACAGTATTCAAATCTAAGGTGAATTTCATAGGTGAGCTCAACTAGTACTAAGCTCAACGGTCTGTGAAATTAACACATCACGGTAGGAGGGCAGCCCTGTGCAACCTGCGGTTTCCCAGGAAGCTCTGGTATCCAGAAAATCACTCAGCTTGGGTACTAGCTGGAGGTGTTCAAGGCAGCACCGGTACATGACCTAGGGTCCGTTCAATAGCTAAACGCTCTGCCCATTTGGCTGCCACAGTGTCAAGAATTTATTAGCCGTGAATATTGACGAAGTGATAAAGCATTTTACCTTAGGACATGTAATCAGTGTTTCAGAGCCCTAACTGGAAATTTAAGCAGAATTTTCCATTTAATTTTTTCTTTTGTTACTCGATTTTACTAGCACAAAATGTAGTTATATTATAGGATTTTTGGCAATGGAACATTAGTAAATATTTCAAAAATATAATAACAGTAATTAATGGGGTGGATGACTCTCAAGGATCTATAAATGAAAGAAGACAAAGACGACACTATCTATGTAGATCGATCGTAAATAAAACCATAGTTCACTAATGAAACTCCCTCCTGCATCAGCGTAAATACTAGTTGCTAAAATGATCTTCTAGGTTCTTTGCTGGTGAGTTTTTCATTAAAATAAAAACAGAAATTGATACATGATTCTTCTATTTCCCTGTAAATTTTATAATTTCAGTTTTTCGGAAAATGATGTATAAGAATTACATTGTGCGTTAAACTCGAATCCTTTTATTCGAGAAGAGTTAATTCTTTAATATGAACAGGGCAGGAGAAACGATCTCTGGTATACTAATTTGTAAAAAAATATCTAATTTTAATGGAAATTAGTTTTCCTAAGCCCTATGGTGCATTACATACTTTAAAATTATTTTTAAATACTTTCATAATACGGCCACTGCCCATATCAAGAGGTAGTGACGTCGCGACGTCACTGGTTAACAACCACGCGTCGTTGTCAGCGATTTTCACTTTACAATTGAAGTATCAAGTGCATAGAAGCTTATAATCTTAATTGTACCGTTCGCCTAGTGAGTATATAATTCCTTCGGCTTCTTGTTTCATCCTATATGACCTACCACTCACCAATACTTCCTAGATATCCTGCGGAGGGCCATGATATCTAGGAAGGAAGCTTATTATAGCCTGCATCTTAACTAAGTCTGGATGAGAGCTTCGCCAAACCAATCTTAGAATTGATAACCATTAGAGATTATGAATATTATGCAAATTCTACACCTGAACATGGAACGCCACAAAATTGCAGTGCTGAATGGATGCCACTTGAAGCGTGAAGATTGCAGGCGAGACTGAGACTGATGGAGAAGTTCAGGTCAATTTAATTTGAAATGAGTACTCAAAATTATTATCACCACTTTACATCGGAAAGCTCGACAATAAATATAAGTTATGGGAACTATACAAGCGAACGGAACGTTATCAGGATTCCTTATTGGCGCACATATATCGTGTTCATAGCACAATAGGTCTTCACAGCACAGACGGAATCAGTATCATAAGCACCCGTACGGTTTGGGTCCTAACAACTCCTATCATTCTTCTATGTGGCACATTGCAGAGTATTACGTAGTTACAGAGAAGTTTTGCATTACTCTGCGTGATACAGTAGCTACGCTAGCTGTCACTTGAGAAACTTGAAAGGTATAGAGAAAAAAACGCATTGTAAAATATCACATTTCGTATAAATCACCATAGAAAGTGTGGTGTGGTTGCAAGGTTCAATTGTGAATGAAAAGAGATCAAATTTGGAATAAAACAAGGAAGTTAATATTTAATTGGAATGTCGAGAAATTTATTGTGGTAGATCCAGGATTTCAGTTAAACATTATTATTCACTTTACTAGAAATAATAATGAATTGTAAATATATTTAACGGTTAAAGTAAATATAGTAAAGTATGATTAATATAATAATGTATTGTAAATATATTAATTAATGAATGATTAATATAAATTAATTAATATATATGATTAATATAATAATGTATAGTAAATGTATTAATTGTAGTTGTACGTAAATTGTTCCACAGATTTTAACCCTTACATTTAAGTAATTAAATGCCAGGGAACGGAGATGGGATGAGGAGGAAACGCGGAGTGAATAATGCGAGGGGAAAAATATCCGATTCCTCCCGCTACTACCTAGAAGAGGGGTAATGGGAACCGTCATGACCTGGCTTACAGCCAATGTAATCTTTATTTTCTCTCGCACATCTCTAGTTTTCACAAACACTGGAAGGCGCCGCTATCCCTCCATTTGTGATGCCGAAATGCCTTGGTAATGATTTACCCACTGAATTAAGCGGGTTAGGAGTGGAGTTGGGAGGAACCGTAAGTATACATAGCTCTAATTTTTGCATAAACTGTTATTTGTAAATAATTAAAGCGAGAACACAATTTAGTGATTCTACTCACCCACATTTACACATGTGTCCTTCGTTGATACATTTAAACCAACTTTATTTTATTTTTGAGTCTTCGCCTCTATAAAAGTTCCCATCTTAGATTCTGTAGAAGCAACCTGGGACTTTGGGTTATTTCCTAACGGTTTTCAACGGATCTGGTGAAACTTCTCTACACCTTATGCAAAATCAGTTTACTTTTCTGATGGAAACTAATCGGTTATAAGTTATTAGATGAGGGGTTTCACCACTGTAAATTAGCATTTGCTTCACTTTTTCGATACATTTTTCTGAAAATATGTTTGATAAATTTGTAATTCTTTAAAGCTTCGCATAAAATAGTTAATACGTTTCACCCATGCTAATTCCGATGATTTGGTGATATCCCATTCCCGACATAAACAATTACCAATTTAACACCTACCAGTTTGTACGCTTACGACAGGAGTTGATTTTTTCTGTCGTGACTTAGTGCATTGAGATTTCCGACTTAAAAAGAGTCCTAACATGACGTCACAGTGAGCCCAAATTTGAAAAACATCAAAAATATATGAAAGAGGGAAGTCATATGGGAGTTAGTGACTATCATAAACATTATGTAAGTTGTTCGCGGCAGACCAGTTAGTTTTCGCCGGCCTCGGTGGCGACGGGGTAACGTCCTCGTCTGCCAATTCGGAGGTCGCGGGTTCGAATCATGGCTAGGTGGATTTTTCATTCTCCTCCTAGGGATGAACGTGTTTCATCGTTGCTGTAAAAATGTTGTTCCACTGTCCTCCGCAATTTGCCGCTTAGTGTCG